>JBAMJR010000161.1:5957500-6250000 GCA_038501785.1 Myoxocephalus aenaeus | reverse complement strand
CTCCTGAATGCCATATTCTACATTTTTCCCCAGACAAGAACACAGAATGTCAGCCAGCAATATCTCGGAGCGAGCTGGCTATCATGCAATAGTTGTCAGGAACAGAAAGATAGCAGCAGGGGCAGAATTGAGCCACAAAGAGACAGATGTAAGCGAGAGAGGTTTTGACATTTCTCACGCCACAGCTAGAGCCTGTGTTTTCATCTCATCTTCATCTCCCTGAATGTGAGAGTGCTGATTTCAGCTCGAGCCCCCACTGCCTCCCATTGTTTATGCCCCACAGCCAACCACAGAAGGTGCTGGTAGCGAACCCCTGCATGAGGAGGTCAGCCATTACAGCTGGCAAAAGTGGACTCGAGTGGGAAGTGGCTCTTGTGGCTGGTGTCAGACGGAGAGGAACAGCTTGGAGAGAGGTGTTGAGAGAATGAACAAGAGCACAGGGGTTGCTGGGAAAAGATTGGGGCAGGCTCCTTTTAATTTACTAATTAACCATGCAAATGAAATCTTAACAGGCTACTCAGAGGCAGTCCTCGGGGAGGGAGGGAGGCATTAGTGCTAGATTATACTCCGTCCAAATGTGAAGCGAAATATGCTGTTGAACAAAGTGGTGGTAAAGTTCTCGGCCCACAGCAGTCAAGCGGAACCACTGATGGCATAAAAGAAAGGGAAATAAATGTAAAATGTGCAAGATCTGAGGTTTGGAGCATTTGGATCGCCTCTCAACATATCAAACGGTGCTAACAGGGCTAACAGGGCTAACTACACCAACAGTGTTGACCAGAGGGTGGCCACTACGCTTCTATTAACCAATGGAGCACGCGCACATGCATGCGTGGCCGACCCGCCTGTTTCAACAAAGCAAGAAGAAGCTTGGATAACAACACACACAAAGGAAGCGTGATTTCCTTCTCTGCTCAGGTAGACATCACTCCACTATATATTTATTGTTGATTGATGCTTTATTAATGCTCTGAATGTTGAATACAGCTCCTTCCACATCTCTGTGGGCATGCACACAATAATACACTAAGAGATTGTCCTGTATACCATGATTAACTTCGACAAATGCATTGTTTCAATGGTGGGGGAACATCAGCACCACACATCACACACCCTTGAACACATGGTGTAATCAGGCCTGCAATATTGTTCAATTTACCATGGCAACGCCTAACTCCTACTTGCCTGCACCGATTTCGACTAACGTTCCAATGTGACAGACAATGCTATTACACATAATAGTCTACCTATCACTCAGGTGCCCCGTGCAATCTCAGGCTGAGAAGCTGCCAGCCAAACAGAAGAGCAGGCGCTGCATTTGTCCCACTTTACCTTGAAAACGTCTTGTGTGTCGTCCATGCAGTAGACCCTGATGTTGTACTCCAGCGTGGAGCAGTATGCGTCGGAGAAGAGCACCAGCCTCAGGCGCTTGGCAGCGCCCATGTGCAGGGACTCTCCCACCAGGGCGAGGGTACCCAGCTGCTCCGAGAAAAGCCGGCACGTCTCGGCCTCGAGCTGGCAGTAATAGGGCTCCGACACCAGCTCCTCCCCCATCAGCAGGACGTCCTGGAGGAGGCGAGGCGGAGAAAAAACAAAACAACACAAAGTGTGGATGAAAGGTCAAGCACCCAATTTATGTAGGAGGGAAGGGTAATGTGTTTGCCTGGGTACCTGATGTCTGTATGTGTGGGTGTGTGTTAGGAAAGGAGTTTGGCACAGTAGCAAGGCCCCAAACTGTCCCTGACAACGTAACATTTAAGCCAAAGGTAATGTTACACGTGTGTCTGAGTAACAGTTTAGATCAGGGGAAATAAGAATACTTTGTTCTTGCTTCAAATTCCCTGTTCACTGCAGTACACTTGCTCCATACTGACATAAAGACACACATTCCCTCATAAAAAGACACACATCCTATAGAACACCATCAATTCACTTAATAATGCATGAACGAGGTACTCAATTGACATGAAAGGAGACTCGAATAGATTACTGGCAAGAATAGATGGTGCTAGAGAAAGAAAAAAAAAAAAACGGTGGAGGTGCAGTAAATATTGGATTGTTGGGATTTCTGGACACGTCAGAGAAATATCATTTTTAGCTTTGTCGAGCTGAGGGGTCGTATCACGATTGCATCTGCAATAAAGAGGACAGACCTGCGAAAATATCGCATCCCATCACAGTACGGCATAGTTTTATGAGCTAATTCCACCGCTCTCCGGGCTAATTTGATGGGGACAAATTGGACCCAAGGTGACAACATTTTCTCTAAAATCCCATCATGCCAGTTGACTGACTCCTCTCATTACCCAATCAAGCTGAAGAGAGCGTTTTGCCTGCCAAAAGCCCAGCGAGCCCCTCCAGGATCGATTCAACCAGACACCATCTACATCAATAGAATTAGTATTGACACAATTCATTTGCTATGCAACCACAATGGAGTCTCACTTTTTCATCATCTTAATATTTCTTCGAGGTGGAACAGAGAGTGAGTGGGCTCGATTACACCACTGAGCGCTCACTCTACAAGCAATTCATTTCTCCTTCTGCTTCTGCACGTCCATCTCTTTTCCTCCTTTCTTTCCATCTCCTTCTCTTCACACTTTCTACTGGTTGCTTCCACCCTAATTCTCTCGTCCACCTGGCACTTTTTTCTTTGGTGGACACGCAGTCATGCCGTTGGGCTATATTTGGTCCGGCCGATGATTAAAAGTGCTGGTCTAACCTCTGCCTCAGACAGGCCAATCCATCCCACAGACACCCCACCGCCGCCACACACGGGGAGGCTGAATAATTTATGCACAATATCGAACATGAAAGAAGACCTACTAACACTCCAAAGCCCACCAGTACCCTTTCCAATCTCTCTGGATTGTGAAGATGTGTACACTGCCTCAAAGCACATTTGTTTGCAGGGGTGCGTGTTTGTGCGTGGAGACACCAAAACGTTCGACCAACTCGATCCTGTTGGAGTCGGGCAGTTCTGGTTCCTTTCAAATTTCATGGATAGAAAAATGGGTAGGGTACTCTGTAATTGGAAGCAGCGGTCAAAAATGGTCAAGGAGCACTCAGGAGAGTACTTTGAGGATCAGTCATTTGCTTAGAGAATTTCTGTTTTGAGAAACATGTTGCCTAGCAACTCTTGAGCTGAAGAGAGCCAACGCTTCCAATCTTCTTTTTTTTCAGCCCAATGAGAAAATACCTGATGGACAATATAATTTAAACACTCTAGAGTGGATGAATGCTGGGCCAGGACTACAGCATTGAGTGCTTTGCAGTGCCAGTTTCAAGTCACTGATGAGCAGGTTTGTACTTTTTTAAGGAAATCTCTCAGTGAGTTCAGTAAGACTTTACAAATTCACTTGGTGGCAACTTTATCTTTCTATGGAGGATTTTGTGCTGAAGTTATAGTGCTGTCTCACCTCCCAAGTGCCCTCATAGTTCTGCTTCTTGAGGCGGACGGCCCAGTTATCGAGGCATGCGTCAGAGCAGTGGTCCATGCTGAGGATAACTGGCCGGCTCAGGACCACCCCTGGAGGGCCACAACTCACAACGGGGCTGAGCAGGGTCTGGCAGCCGGCCAGGGGTAACCTACACCAGGGAGAGAAGAGAGAGAGAGAGAAGGGAATGAATCTAGATGAAGTGCCTTTACTCATCCAGTTATTTGTGAGATTTTTCTGGTCACCTCTGCATATTATCCAGCAGCTGTTAGCAGAGAATAATGAAAGCCCGCTGGACTCGCTGACTAGCTGAGCGTAGTTGTGATGACAGAGTAATAACATAACACTATCGCAGCATGCTATGAGGACCGTGCCTTCAGAGACAGAAGGTAGCAAGCCGGATAAACAGTGTTTCTCAAACAATTCATTTAACTTAAATAGTGCGTTATTTATTTACATCTCTCAGTACTGGCACAGACTCTTAAGCCTTTCCTAATGGAACAGTAGAGCATCAAAACAAACAGCCTAGTGGCATCCAGGGAAGCCTGCCAGTTAGGCAGTGTTAAAGAGACCCACCTTAAATCTTCCTTCCTCTGAACAGTGAGATAAATCTCATAGATCTTCCCTCTGGGGATGGCCTCGGGAGGAATGAGCAGACTGATTCCTAATGCAAATAACAACAAAGGGAGAGAGTGGGGATAAGGAAGAGGGGGACAGGCTCATTTGTTCTGACTGAACAACGCTTTTGTCACTTCACAAAAGAAGCCAGCCCACTCAACAAAACTGTATGGCTGCAAAAACAAAAACAAAACAAATTTATTCTGAAGGTCAGAGGCAGCCTCCGTCAGGTACAGTAGATGCAAATCGGTTCACCGGCAGCCGAGGCGGCACACGTCCCCACGGTCAACAATTAGCTGAGACAAAAGCACACACTGCATCGCAAGTTTAAATGTCCTCCGTCTGCCACCAAGTAGATAATTGAGACCATGGAACAGACTACTCAAGTAAAATTACACTTCCCCAGAAGAGTGCGGGAATGCACCTTGGAGAATAGAGAGAGCTTTTGAGGTAGTTTGAATGTTGTGGCATTAGTGTTGTGATTCTCATGCCAAAATCCTCCATAAAGAATCCTATTCAAAATGTGGGACAAACAGCGACTATGTGACACCATCTTAACACTCTCTGTATTGTAAACTGGGTGTGTTTACCATAAAAAAACATCTGTTTGAATAAGGCAAAGGTGTCGTAATGCTCACAGCCTTGTGTGAATCTATAAACTCTTCCACGTGTCTGCTCTGAAACTGTGCTAAATGACGGCATATCTCCTCCGAGTGGATGCAAGCGCTGCTTTTTTTTTCTTTTCTGCGTCCCAATGAGGAGATGGGTGCCAATGCGTGGTATAGCCTACATGGCTTTGAGGTAATCCATGCATAAAATATCTGTAAGAGAGAAAAAGGGAGACGGAGAAAAGAGAGAGGGATGGAGAGAGAGAGCGTGATGGCAAGGAAAACACAAGAAGAAAAGACCTTTTCTCCCTCAAGATACTGGCTTACTGGCACTGTCATCGGCTAATCTGAAAAGCCTACAATGAGCCAAGTGAAAACTCTGTCTTCCACTATAATTATATAAGCTCTGTACTTCGCTAATGTGAAGACGGGAAGCAAAATAAGGGACTAATGATGGTGTTTATTTTTATATCTTTTATCAGACTTTTACGGGCAATCTCTAGTCCTCGGTCTACGCACGGAGTACACAACTGACACGTGTGGACATCAGCGACAATTTCAACCAGCTCTGTTGAAAGTGAGGGGCCTAATTGGAATAATTAGTTCAAGGTTTTATTCCAGGAACCTTTCAAAGTAGTCTGTGCTTCGTAGACACACTTTATGTCATAGTAATTGAGCTCATCACTGTACCGAACCTTTTAACTATCCTCACTGTGCAGTGCAAATGTAGGTTATTGACAAAACATTTAACTCAATCATACATTTTACATGTTACAATGTTCACATTTTGTGTGTAGTCATTTTTTTAGATAAACAAGTGAACCATTCACATGCAGTTTTGGTGTTTTATCTTGTTCCTTATGAAACAGTTATAATCTAATTTGTATCACAGTGAGAAATACAGCCGGTACACTAAGCTGTTTTTTATGAGGCTTTGAAACTCTTTAATGTATAATATCCTGCTAAAAACTTATTAGGAAACCCACATGTACGAGATTTTATGGCTGAATGGTCTGGGTCACATTTAACAAGACAGTTATGACGTTTATGGGACTCAGCTGAGTTACTGATACATTCTCCTTTATGACTAGATAGAAGCATTGTGTCATTAATGTAGGTCTAATTATGATCTGTAAATGCTCTGTTTTTATGTAAAAGAAATGGCAATATATGAAACGTGAACTGCAAAAAAAACAACAGTCTTGTTTCCATCGTATCTCTACATTTAGTACATTGTAGATTGAAATGTTCTTGTTTGTTGGAAGTATAGCAGCTAACAGAACATCCAGATCTTAAAAAAGAGTTTTCTGAAACAACACCAGAGTGAAAACTATTCTGCTTTTACTGTGCAATTTTGGTGTAAAATTAGATTTTTACTAGTTGCCTCATGTTAAGAGTTTTTATGAATCATATTTACAAATTATAGTTGGAAACAGGAAAAAGAAATACGCATTGTTGTTTTTTAGTTCTTAAGCTGTAAGCAATAAGGCTCATGGACTGGCAGTTAACTCATCAGTTGGACTGTTTTGGGGACTGTCATCCAGCATTTTTACTATTGTCAAAAATAGCTCGAAAAAAAACCAAGAAATGTTTACGAGCATTAATAGTTAAATTGCAACATGGCATTGTGTATCAGAAAATGAAACGGCACAAAAAAAGAGTCCCATCTTTATAGTAGATATGTGAATTAAGCATAATTTCAAAAGCCAAACTACGGCTATTAAATCTATCTGTTAAAAAGGATCTCTCGATCTGGATAAAATTGGTGTATAGCCCATATTTATTCATTATCACATAAAATGGAGGCAAATAGTGAAGAGGAGTGCAAACAGAGGGTTGTTGTGCACATAGAAGGAAGTTTTCATTAAAATATTGTAGTTCAATTAAAATGTGATAATATAGTATGCCATAAAAAAGTCCTAGAAATAAATAAAAGTCATAGTATAGCATGTTGAAAAATGTCATCGCATAGTTTCTGGTAAAAAAAGTCATTATAAAATGAATTGTATAGTATGTCGTTAAAAGTAATACAAGATTCATAGTATAGGTTGTTGAAAAATAGTCATGAAACAGTTATGCTGTTTCTGTAGCTATATGTCATATATGTCATGCAGAGTATGTCATAAAAGTGATAAAAATGACCATAGCACAACTATAAAACTTTGTAAATACTTGTATAGTATGCCATACAAATGACATGATATGTCATAAACATTTTCATGAACAAATCATAGTATAAATATAATATAACAGGCATTGCAAATCTATGCTTTTCGCAGACTGGTCTATTTTCTCTACATGCCGTGAGTAAATCTGGCAGTCAACACAGATTATAGTGATAATCTACTATAAATGATACAAATTATGTATTAGGATAAAAGTGATCCGATTCTTATAAACAATTAAATCTATAGTTCTGCTGTTTAGCAGTTGCTCATTAAAATAAGCACAGCGGAAAGACTGCACTGTTTATATTCCTGTAAAATTATGGTAGAAATGCCTCTTTTTGTCAAGTTACTGTCTTTTTACGATATACTAGTGCGAGTTGCAGTCTTGACTAATAATGCTCATAATTCCTGACTACTTTGTGAGCTCTTTGTGACAACCAGAGAAGCCAGCCACACAGCGCTTACAGGACGATCATCAACAAAACTGTCCAATGAATGAGTTACATGTCCATATGATTGACTGTTTACAGCTCTTAGTTTGTGTATAGAAAGTCAGTGAGAAGACAAACTGGACTAAAACTAAAAGGCAACAGTATATCTTTATCTTTGTCCAAACCAATTGAGCTGTACTACTGGTGGACACACATATGAACCCAAACTGAGAACCCACCTGTGCTGGGGATCGTCAGCCTGCCTCCCAGGAAGTTGAAGGTCCCATAGGAGGTGTTGGCTACATCGCGGGGCAGAGTTTTAAAGTAGCTCTGAGTGGATAGCCTGCTCACAAACTCAGCAGGGTTCGAGTTAAGTTTGCCGTTGTGCAGCGTGTGCGAGCCATTGGGAAGCGGGTCCAGCAGAGGCCCGTTGGTCATTGAAAACTTCCCAGTGCCATCGTGGCGCGAGCGCAGGGTGCCTTGGTAACTGGTGGTGGTGGTGGTTAGATCAGGCTGGATGGTGAGCAAATGGGAATTCTCTGTTAAAATAATGAAAAGAAAACAGACAAAAGCAAATGTGTGAAACTCCATGAGTGGCAGCCGAGGAGGGGTTTGTACATCACAGAGACAGACCTCACACTCTCGAAAAGCTGTCGCAACACACAACGAAAACGGAAACAAACACAGGAAAGACACATGGTGCTGAAAACAGAAGACTCACACGCACACACTTGACAATAATACACAAACACAAATTCCACACATAGCCAGTCAATTCACATCCTCTCTCTCTTTCTCTCTCTCTCGCTCTCTCTGTCTGTCTGTTTAGCAACCACACAATCAATTCCAAACAGAACTCAGACACAGCTTAGCACCCAGAATGTATAAAGGCTTTTTTTTTTACGGTGAATCACAGGCACTGCAACCCAGTTCCCCATCTCCATCTAACTCAGACAGTTGTATTTCTATTACTCGCTGGTAAACCTCAGAGGCTCCACACAGGCAGTAAACAGAGTGGGTACATTTCCTGACAATGAGGTGGTGGCGAAACAAAATGTGTCAGGCAGACAAATAAACAGCTAGTGCATCATCATCACACACACACACACACACACACACACACACACACACACACACACACACACACACACACACAACCACTGTAAAGACATTCACACCACCTCCACAACCACACACAGGATCAGTGGGACATGTAGATGAGTGCTGCACAGTCACGGTGGGCAGGCGGACAGACCGACGGACGCACAGAGGAGGGTAGAACAAAGAACAGTGTCCTACTGCTGTGGGGGGGAGGCCTGCGTGGCCGCGGTGCCCACACACCTGGCTTACTGGGCTTGATGCCCATGGGCTGAAAGCCAGTGGTGAGGATGGAGGAGTCCGCCACGTCATTATCCAAGTCCTCCTTCTTGCGCCGGTAGACCAGGACCACCACGATGAGCAGCAGTGTCAGACACAAAGCCACCGCCACCATGCCCACGTAGAGCGCCACGTCCTCGGCCCCGCTCACGGCTGCCAGGGGAGGACACAGAACGACAAGAAAAGAAATCATTAAGCACAACTGAAAAACTGAGGTAGTGAATGGTGAATTCCAATGTGTGATGCTGAAGCATCTTTCAAGATCTTACAGACAAAGGTCTCACTTGAGGATGTGGTTAATAGGTTAATAAAAGATACGACATCAGTTCCACATTCCTTGCTTGCCACCTTAATGCTGCATGACTTTGTCCTTGACTGTACGATGCTTAAAATGGAGCCAATATTAGTAAATATATATATATATATATATATATATATATATGAGTAATATTTCAAAGCTTCAATGTCAACCTGTGGACAATAGATGTATATGTATGTATAAAAATATATCTTTTCTCTCCCCTGTCTTTTTCTCTACAAGCACACAACACCCACAAGAAAGACTAAAAAGGCAAGGATGGAAGAGTTTGCTTATGGAATTTTAGCACCTCTTATTGAATGTCTCTCTCACTCAAAAGCCTGAAAGATGGAGCGGGAGCATCTTTCTCCCCTGAAAGTACAGTACGAAGATGACAGCTAAGCCCAGACAAACATCAACGTGTGCATGCATTTGTGTGTGTGTGTGTTTTGCAGGAGAATAGGATTTGCTACGGCTGTCTCCCTGGGCTCGGGGAATCTGGTGGCGGAGGTGGAGAATGCTCCTGGGGCCTTTGTGTAGGGCCATTGTCCCTGGGAGCCACGGGGGCGTAGCGCTGTCAGCTGAACACAGTCAAGGAGGGCACGCATTGAGCAGTGCAGCGTTGAGGGACGGAGAACAACGGCAAAGGTTAAAGTGCCGCGTGCTGGTGTGTGGTGAGTCGACAACAAAAGGAGGACAGAAACAAGAGGAGAAGAGCAAACTGAAAATTAAAATTATAGAGGAGAAAAAAAAAAAGACTAACAGGGAGACAGAATGTGTGATTTACTTATCAGCAATGAGCAGCAATAACATGTCCAAAAAGGTTTGTGTCAAAATTGACCTGGTTAACATTAGTTGACATATTTTGATGAAAATCTCCAGACTGTCATAGTATTGTTTGTTTTTTTAACCACTGTATAATACTACTGCTTGACAGGGACTGCGCTCAAAATTGGAAGCACTGATTTGACACATTTTAATTGGTGTTGGTAAATCTGTGATATGACAATGGCACAATTAAATTAGCAGAGTGCCGAGAGTCACAATTGAAGAGAAATGGACAAAAAAAATATTCTTTCTGTCTGTATCTCACTCTCATCTCCATTCATTTCTTTTCATCCATTTGTTCTTGCCTTCTCATCTTCCCTTGAAAAATCCATTTCTTTGGACAAAGCCGCCTGACATACCCAAGTCTTTAAGAGAAATGCCAGAATCTATTTCATGGGTGATTATCTCAGTACAATCTGATACCTTAAGTAGCAGGATCATATGCAGCCAGGCTCTGTGGCGGCCCGTTGTAATGCCAGAGATATCTTGACATGCAATCAATTGTGAATGACTGGCTGAAGATAAACACAAGTGTGTTTTGTTCTTGACATTACATGGCACATGTGCACAGAACATGTGCACAGAACACACCTGTGGTATCCGGAGGGTCTTACAGAATACATACACGGCTCCTCCACCTCTCGTTCTGTCCATTTATCTGCCCGTGCCTCTCTCTTCTGACTCTCTCCCCTCAGGGAAGCATTGAGGTGCTTAACTGTAAGCAGTCAGGCTAAACCCTCCACCTTCCAAAAAAAGGGGGAGAGACTATGGTTGAACCTCTCATTAAAAGTTCCCAAAATCCAATTGTCTTGGTGAGTCAAAGGGCAGACGAGGCTGTGATATTTGGACTTCTAGCGCTGCGGTCTACAGAGAGATGTGCAGTTCGACTAAAGACAAAACAACACCCCTCAGCAAGGAGACAGGCCAACTGGTTTCTGCTGATTGGATAAACATAGCCTTAGATTGGCCAGTTGCTGTTTACTTTCTAAGGGCAAACCAAAGGCACCTAGCGAACCTCAGATGCAGAGATCCAGTATCTCTACTCTTCTTTTTCCCTGCACACACCATTCTTTCACCCAGACAATAAAGTCAGTCAATCAGACAACTCTCTTTCTCTCTCTCTTTTTCTTTCTTCCTCTCTCTCTCCCTCTATTCTATCTGTAATCTCTAGTGGTTTATCGGAGCATCACTGAGAGAACTTTTATCTGACCCACCAGGTGTCACAGTGAAACGATCCCGATGCTCACTACAACCCTGACCAGCAAGTCCTCTCGGCTCTTCCTGGACCTGCTCATTGATTTTCATGATGCCAGCCAATAATTGAAAGGACATCCATCACACTTTAATTGACATAGCTAATAAGGTTTTATAATTGGATGGGCTTTACTTTAGTCCCCCTCTAGCTCGCCCTCTCTCGCCCTCTTTTTCCAAACAGACTCCACCAATTTATCTCTCTTCTGCTCTGCCGCCCGTCACTCCATGGTTCGTATCCACTTGGGGTAATTGCTGGCAAAGAACTTTTGATTCTCTTTTTGTGTGACATCTCTTCATGATTGACACCCGTCTGTGGATAATCTGTGGATGTGATGGGCTGTTTTCACAGCTGACCCCGGGCCAATCTCTGTTTATTCCCCTTTCCCAGAGCTTACGGTGCAGATCCTCAGACTCGCTCCAGGGCTGGCTGGTCAGTCTCTGACTTGAGATGGGCCAGTATGGACTTATATAAAAATAATAATTCATCTCCTCTGAGGCGATGTACCTGGATCCAGTTGAAGTTTGGACTCTGGCTGCATTGGCAGTCAGCACACCGTTTGCACCAGATAGCCCTCAACTCTCTCTACCTGCTTCTTTTTCTCACCCGCATTGATAAATAAAAGCTTTGCAGCCTCTTGTGCCTCCCCCAGGGCATTTATCAAGACCAGAGAATATATTTCATCCCATGGCCAATCCTAGTCACTCGCCCGAAGATGAATACCATTGGAGTTCTTAAGGTCAGGGAAATATGGCTACTAAAACTCTCAACGTGAACGTGACCATTACTATCTCCACAATACAGTCGTTCCATCCCTCAGCGGGTATCCGGTGAAATATGGCTCAACATAAATGTTCAGCCATTTATCATAAGGCCCCGTGACCCCGCTTGTGACAAACAGACCCATGACGAAAACATCAGCTGCTTCACCAACAAATTAGCTCCCTAAGTCAAAAACAGACTGGAGACAGATTCATAGTTTGATGGGTTTCTCAAAATCATTTGTGACACCACCGAAACAGGATGCTGCTGCATATTAAGATAATTACCTTCATTACACACATTAGGCCAAATAATTGTTTTTATGTTGTACTAATTTCCTGTGCCTAAGAATACGAGCGGTATCATTTCCCCCTCCCACTACCCTTTTTGTGCCCTCTAACACCTGTCTGCCATTTCGGCTCTGGCACGCTGCCAGCATATTATTTCCCTGCACAGATTTTGCGTAGCTCCATCTTGGGATTTTGTTTGCTTTATGAAAATGATCCTGCCTGGGTCAGATCTGTTTATTTTTGAGCTGTAACACAAAGCTCGCTGCTGCACATTGATTCTCATATATGCAATACCAAAAACAACAACCTCATCTAACGTGTGCCATTCCAGGCTTAATGAGGGAGATTAGAGATGTCTGTGAGGTCCTCAGACAAAGGACGTCTTTTGCGGCAGAGTAACTACGGCTCACTCTGCAGTTGTATTGTTCGATTACACTGGAGAAGAGAAGGGTGCCTTTTGTTTCAGGGGGGAAGTTTCCCATCTCAGCTAATAGCCTGCAGACATGGTTGAAGTATGCGAGTTGCTGACAAGCCAAAACCATCTTGCTATTTTGCTTATTATAATACTTCACACAGCCGTTGTCTATGGAAACACATCTGCTGGGAACAGATTGGGACAGGCATTCTTCAGAGGCCAGCGCTCCGCTCTGCACTGTCAGTGTAAATACTGAGTGACTCTGTGTGCGTGTGTTTGTGCGTGTGTGTGTTTATGTGTGTGTGAGGAACAATGACTGGCATCTTTGTGTATATATCTTGCCTCTCTGGGGAGGAGCTGCTGACCTTTGATGATGGGCCGACTGAGCTCCCTGGTTCACTGCATCAGCCAATATTCAGCTATCGGTTGACACACGCACATGCGTGCACACACACGGACACATTCTCACACACATTGTGCTAACACATACACAATGCGACGTACAGACGCTCAATCCACCCCGCAGCTCTCCATGCATCGGTCTATCTGATCACGTCAAATGGTGCAAGATACATAATTCAGTTTATTAATTCACTGGCCCATGTGAACCCAGTCCCCATTAAAACCCAGTGTTTATCATGCGGATCAGCCAAAGAGCACGCTATTTATAACTTTTTCTCTGAGACACCACCCTGAGACTCATCATTTCTGGATGGGAAGTTGCAATATCTTTCTGTCTTTGATTTCTGTAGGGAGTGACAGAGCTCTCCTTTCATGTCCATCTGGTCAGCAGTGGACCCTGTGGTGCAACTTGCCACTCAGCTGCCGCGCTTTGCGCTTTCTTATCCTGACAGTACACACATGCCCTATTAATGACACACAGGGAGCGGGGACATAGTGGCTGCTTTACACAAAAAGTTAATTTCATATTGCCTTTGTAACTATATCAACGCACAGCATAAACACAAATCACCGCACACATGCACACAGGCCATGTGTGTTTTCACGGCTGATTTGACCCACGGCACTTTATCTGACAGGTTGTGTTTTATTCAGAAGAGAGATGGTTTAATTCTCATCTCTATTAATAGCTCAGAGAGCAACACGGCAGCGACGCAGGTGAAAAGGTTGTATATTATCTTAGCAGCGGGTGTCATACCAGTGTTTATTAGAACTGATCGTCTAAAAAGGTCACACAGGTGGGGACGAGCCAGTAATGGTCCGCAGACAATTCTACTGCCAGTACAAGTGTCTTATGAAATGGACATCCTTCCTCCATCCATCACAGGGAACTGATGCCATGAGGAGGCATAAAATGTTTATTTGATCTAATAAAAAGAGGAGAGGACACTCTCGCTCCCTGTGCCAAAGTGGAAACAGTATTTAAAAACATAGAGCATGAAGGGGAAAGCCTTTCTACCTGCTTTAGTTCAGGGGTTAATTGATGCTAATCCTGTAAACCTGTTGCCTATGTATTGCTTCTGATCTACTTGATATTGTAAGTGATGTAGGGTGCAAGACTGAACTCAATGTTTTTTTTGCATTTTAATACATTTTCCACTTTGGGCTTGAGCACGTCAGGCTTCTTTTACTTCATCAGATCAGTGTTTTCTGGCTGCAGCTTTTAAATGTTATTTTGAGCATATTTGTTAATTTAGAAATGTTAATTTGCAACTAATCAGCTCAGCTATAATAAGCAAACACAAAACTAAACTGCATTCAACTGATCTTGTTGCAGAAAAGGGGTGTCAAATATACAGTATCTACCCTCTATGTTAGCAGTGTGGGTGGTTAGTGCACTCACTCTGTGGGCACTGCTCGCTGGTACAGTTGAGAGACTGGAGGTAGAGCCCCTGGCAGTCTTTGCCCCTGGTGCCGGGTGAGGGCTGGGTGCATTCCCTGCTCCTCCACATTGAACAGTCTGCACCGCACGCCGACCACTTGCTCCACTCGCTCCAGCCTCCGTCCACTGCAAACACACGTAATGAAAAACATGGGTGAGCACACACACACAGCAGCAAAACTCTGAGCGATTCAATGCAACCAGAGATATGTTAGGTGTCAGGGAAAACTATTGATCGGAAAACATGCCGAACTCTTTCAATAAAACAAGCTATAACTCCTTCTTACAAACAGTGTGAACTGATAAAACTCTACATGGTGAAGTTCAGATGCAACAGCGGTGTAAAAGCAGTGGTGCATTTGCGTGTGAGATGAGAACAACTAGTAGAATACTCTGTTTCCATCCTGTGCAAATCCACTCGCTCCTGGTAGGTAAAGCATTATAAAGACATGCAAATCCACTTGCACACACTCAAATCCAGCAGATGCACAGGGAAACCAAAGCGTGTAAAACTGCTGAGGAGAGCCATATTGTCTCTATTCTGCTTTCTTTGTTTATTTTTAACATGGAAATCAGACGCAACTAAAGCTAAACCCCAATGGTACGTGGGTGCTGTGGCCTGGTAGACTCGACTGTCAACAAACTAAATCTGTACAGGGAGGAGAATTTGACCCTTGGGAAATTGGCCCTCTAGTCTACTGTCAAAAATACATTTGTGCCTATATGTTATATATATTAAATCCTCCTAAATTAACATTCGTGAGATTAAGCAAATCTGCCTCGTTTTGATTTCTTTGTTAAACAAGCCGTTACTGTATAAAGCAACATTTAAATGGAAGACATAATACAGGTGGATGTACATTACACCTGCGGTGTATTTCTGTCTGCCAAAGCTTGAAACACACCATCAACACAAGCAAAATGAAACAAATGGAAATGGGCCAGTAATAGTTCTTCGCGGGCCCCGCTGTAAGAAATATCAGCAGCTTTACCACACGCAGAGAGGGAGACCATTTCGCAAAGGTGGGAGTAATTTGGCATTGTGGTGGGGTGGTGTGGGGGAGCCAGGCGGCTGGGAGTGATATTGAGAGTGACACAGCGCCAGGCCTGGGGAAGGTTACCATCGGGCTAATGGGAAAAAGAGCAGTAATGAGCTCTCATGGGGGAAAAACGCCACTGTCTCGCTCTCTCTCTCTCTCTCTCTCAAATGTAGGGGTGAAGGGGACCAGACAAGAATCACCAGAGCAACACACACACACACACACACACACACACACACACACACACACACACACACACAGTGCAAGTGCACATATATGACAGCAGTAACCCTCCTCCTGACTGACCTAAGGGCAAGAAAACCTTAGCGCTCATTAATCCTCGCAGTAAATAGTGCAGGGGGCATGACCCCAAGAGAGCAGGTCTGACCCGCTGCAGGGACTCTGGTTAATAAAACACAAGCGTGACAGTCACTCAGGGTGGGATTTCTATTATTGCATAACTGTACCAAGCAATGATATTATTTGGTTTTACAGCCAATTGGAAACCAAGCTAAATGGCGCTGTGAGCGTATCAAGCCAGAGGCACAGGTGTGCGAATTAGACCCTGATCCCACACAAGTCTGCATGTTGGTCCATTTGTGTCCTCAGATTCTTGCTAGAGAATGTGAGTGTGTTTGTGTGTGATGGGATGCTGACACAGCTCAGGCCTCTTTGCAGTCAGATCCATTTGGCAGAGAGAGCAGAACCAATCAGATAATTGTCCTTGTTTGGCATTGAGTGGACCCATCCGTGGGCCAGTGGGCTGATTATCCAGGCTGGGAACGAGAATGATTGAATAGAGAATTACATCCTAATGAATATATTATGTCGCCCCTCGGTTTATCCACACCACTGTGAAATAAAGAGATGAGATCAACATCTGCCCTGATGAGGCGATGAAATTCTACTTCTCTTTTCCACCACAAAGCAAGACAAATGGCCATGGCAATAACATTTTCAAACACGGAGATTGGAGTGGGAACAGGGTGCTGCTCACGAGAATGTGGATGAGACACAAGCGCTGTGACCCAAGGCTGAGGAAAGTCAAAGAAAGATGAAGATGCATGAACAGTTCTTGATGGCCTGTCTGACTCAATCTGAACACATGTTGCAAATATTTCACTAACAGGAGAGGCGTCCCAAAGAAGCAGAGACCAGAGACATGTTTGGACAGCAAAGAAGGAAGAGGGACGGTCGTCAGTGGCTGCAATAAATGCAGTGAAGCAAGACAATTGACACTTCCCTTGATTTTCTTTTTTCAAGTTCAAGGCTGGAATCACAGCCAATCCTTTTCCGTTTTCAGAATCCACATAAGAAAATTGTTATCCACAGCCACGGTTTTCCTTATCAAATCCCCAGAAAGAGATTGTTAGCGCCACTGCAAAAAGCAGCACAGCTGATTTTCAATCATGCAGCACCACAGGTTTTAGGTCAGACGGGTCTCTGAGGAGGGAAAGTAATACAATAGCCCAGTGGCAAGCCCCCATTTGGACATGTTGTAGGGGGGAGAAGCAAAAGGGACTCGGCCATTCTTTACAAGTCAGTAGGAGGGCCTGTTGAAGGCTTTACTGTTCAAAATGACAACGGCTACTGACGTACAACGTCCGAGATCACCGGACACCTATGGTTTCTGTGTCCTTGAGGGGAACACGAGGAGGTAGACAAGTACCACTGAGACCAGCAGGCTGCCGCTCTGCTCCCACTGTCCTGTCAACACACATGTGCACAGTAACCACCCCTAATCCCGGTGTTCAAAAGGCTGATGAAAAAAAAAAGGCCACCGAAAAATACGGGGGGTTGATAGTTTAGCCACAGCAGTGGGTGATGCAACTGAGATTAACAACCTAACCGTATGTTGTATTTCTGACACATTTTATATCTCCAAAAATCAGATTTCTGTTAGTAGTATTTTATGGATAACTGCACAAAGCGGAGTCTACTCCCTTATGTTAACTAAACCACTAGAACAAACCAGAATGAGACAGAATGAGATACGAGGAGGGTGAGCCAAAACAAATGGCACAGAATGATTAAAAACAGCGCTGATGCGAGGCTGTCACCAGATGGCTACCGTCTTTTCGTAGTGAACTAAAGTCTTTTTTCTCACATTTATTAACCACAGCCGTTATTTATTCCTTGGATAAAATATGAAGTCTCCGGGAACAATCTCTGATAATATCCACAGACACACGGATGCTTGCTTCGAAAGAAGAAATCGGCATTTGCCTGCAGTGCCGACAGTAGACATATGGGCGTTAACTTGCATGTGTGCAACACGAACATGCACAAACACACGCTTACAAGTACGCATACACAAATAAACCAGCCCAGAGTCTGTTTGTTTTCCATCTAGAAGAATTCTCACAGCTCCTCTGGCAAGCCTGAGGGATCAGTACAGTATTTAAATAATTCACACGCGTTTGAAACCTCTTCAGGTTGTTTTCTGTTCTCTAACGCACCGGCAACGATTCCATTCATTTGCGTGGGGCAGCTGTCACTGTGTCACTTACAAATCTGGGGACTAACTATTCACTGTTGACACAGGTAGTGTGTCTTTGTTGGAAATGTTGGCGTGATCTGACATTTTGCCATGACTGTTGGCTCTGATTACAAGGCAACGCAGGGGCAGAGTCAATGAAAGGGTGAGGGATGGATTGCAGATTTTGTGGGGTACTTGGGCAGCATACGATGAGATGGAGACAAAGGAAAAGGCAGAGAAAGGGAAAGAGAAATGGAGATAAGCTCTTGCATAGTTTGGCTACTTGCTGTCTCAAGTGTTGATCTGCTCTGCTCTCAGCCTCAGGCTTTAGCCTCAGCCTCCTCCTCCTCAGCTCCCTGTTTCTCTCCCAGCATGATGCCCATCCTATCTGCCACACAGGCCTCCATAAACTCTCATTAAAACACTTTGAAGACTTAAACAAAAGTACAGATGAGCGTCTCCATCTTCACCCTTTCCAGATGAGGTGGGAGCTCACATTTAGAGACAAGAGTCATTGTGAATAGACATTTGGAGAGTTCTGTTACTGGTGTCGGTCTGTGGAAGCTCATCTGAAGTATGTGTGTGGAAACGTGCCTCTGTGGCTGGACCTAAGCACTGTTCTGACGGAATAATGCTACTTTTTAAATGTGGAACAACACATGGCCATCGGCATTTCAACAAGAAATATATATATAGACTTAGCCGGGCAAGGCAGAGACAAATTATAGCCTTTGCATCTTGTTGCTTCCAAATATGAATTGATTTGTTTCCAGCGAATATTCATTCAGTTGACAGCATCTCCTTATCCCTAAAGGAGGAGTGAAGCAAATATGTGAGGCCATCGATGTGTTTCAAAACAGAACTGCAAATCACAAAGAATAAGCAGATAAAAACAAAATAGATTTTTCTGTAACTCATTTCAAAGACTTAATGCTGTAAGCTCAATGCACTAGAGATGATATAATCAACGAAGAATCTGAGTCTGGATAATTAATGAACTCTTGAAACAACACCAGAATTAAATCGTGTATTATTTTAAAATGAAACTCAAAAACAAAGGCAGGGAGCAAAAGATGCCTCTCAAGGCGGACAAAAAGAAAGAAAAGAAAGCTTCTGAATCCAAATGTCAGCCGTGTCTAAATAAATAACATGATGTCTATCTGCAGCATTACAGCTCCCCATGTAATTCATTCTGCTCAAGACTTTTTCTTCTGAAATGAGCTGAAATCACCATCTACTGTGAGTGCAGTGGATTAGACCTGCTAAGGCTATAAGCAAAGTGATAATGAAGGTTGTTATCCAGTATGTTATGATGCTCTCTGCTCGGCTGCTCTCATCTGTTCCCCCTTGCTCAACGTGGCTTTATGAGAACATCTATTCATGTATTCAGGCTGGTGATTCATACATAAGTTAATCATGTGGACCC
This sequence comes from Myoxocephalus aenaeus, assembly GCA_038501785.1. Classification (NCBI taxonomy): domain Eukaryota; kingdom Metazoa; phylum Chordata; class Actinopteri; order Perciformes; family Cottidae; genus Myoxocephalus; species Myoxocephalus aenaeus. The sequence continues at coordinate 6,230,728 of JBAMJR010000161.1, read as the reverse complement.
AGACGTTTTTTGGGGTTGTTGTCTTCGCTGGGCTGTGTGTGCGCTGGGTGACGAATGATGGGAGTGGTCAGTGAGTACACAACAGGGCCGCGGCGCCACTTGTTGACTGAAACAACAGCCAATCATCCCCAGGCTTTGGCGTGGCGGACTTCGGCCTTGAAGGGAGCCCTCCCCGGAGTCCGACAGCCGTGGGTTGTCTGTGCCACTGAAAGGTAACCAGTGAGAAAAGGAAGCAGAGACGACTCTCTGTTGCCAAACAACAGGACTGATGGAGGTGCGAGCGGGGTCGCGTCGCTGTAACGTCTCATCAAGTGAAAAAAAAACAACGTTCTTTCTTTCACAAAGTCTCTGCCAACTGTGTTCACAGGGCACAATGCAATTTCTGTCACAGCACCTTAAGGGTTGAAATTACACCCTTTCTCCTAGTGGGGCCAGAGAAAGATAGAAAGTGTGTGTGTGTAGGGGGGGGGGGGGTTGTCTTACAATAGCAGCTTGGACTGACATTAATCTCTTTAAGCTCGTGGAGGTCAGTATCCTGCTTTGGTGTGGGGGAATGTCAAGCATCCCCAGACACCCCTCTAATTCCATGACTCGTTGCTCCAGCGCTAATAATCCAGATAGAGTCCTGATGGAGTGTCACGCATTGCTGTGTTTCCTTTGTCTTCCTCCTCCTGCTGTATTCCAGCGGGCAATGTTACTTACACTCATGCTTGACATCTAGTGATGTCTTTACATGGGAGATGTGTAACACAATGCCCTGATTCACTGAGGAAGATAACCTCCGTTTTAGGCATGGAGAAGCTGCCACTGCCAGAAGTGTTGGATTTCCCTCTCTGCTATTTAGCGAGCGGGAGATTTCTCCTGCGGTCAGCGCGGCTGCAGAGTCCCAGCTATATGTTCATGGACAGATCTGCTGGCAGCTAAACAGCGAGCTCTTGTACACACATTTTCTACTTCTTTCTCAGTTTTCCTCTCCTCTCTGTCACTCTGGGCTTTGTTCCTGCCTTCCTTCCACTGGATCGGATTCTATCTGTCTCTATCCTCCTTTCACCTACACCTCCTTTTTCCTATCCTGCTCCCTCTCCCTCCGTCAGGGGGCTAATGTGGGACTGCAAATGAAGCAGCTTGACTTCCATCTCAGGCTACCAGAGATCGATATGTGTTGCTCAGTATCAGGCAGGACACTCTCTGCCTCTCCGACGCTCTCACAAGGGAGAATAGGCAGGCAAATGAAACGCCCTCAACTCCTCACACGTAAACATGGCACAGAGGCTGCTATAATTCAGCTTTTTATTGCCCATATTTACTACATAGCTTGAGCAGCAGAGAACAACAAATGTACTAGCTGGTCTGACACAATGCCATGGCTGGGACCACGTCTCTAAAAGCAGACAGGTCTCTGAAATAAAAGCAGGGCCGGCATACAGCGCAGCAGATAAAGAGATATGTGAACAAAGAGCGAACAATAAATCACGTTCAGGATGAGGCCTTACTGTGAAAACTAATAGACTCTGACATTGCTGTGTAAGCGGTCTAATTGCAAGAAACAACAGAAGCACTGACGTCTAAGGAAAGACCTGGGTGCTGGAACAAAAGGAAGCCAAAATAAAGATGAATTAATGACTTCTAGATGCAAAAAAATGCAAAAAGGAAGCCACAGGAAGCCAAGCACCACAGGACAAACGGGGTTGCCTGGGAGTTACCTGGACAGGTGGCCACACAGGCACTTTTCTGGACGTTCTGCCCCTCACAGGATGTGCCTCCATTCAGTGGCGTGGGGTTGGTGCAGCTCCGACTCCTCTTCTGCCAGCCACGCCCACACACAGCACTGCAGGACGACCAGGTGGTCCACGTGGACCAGCCGCCGTTGACTGTCAGACCAGTGCCCGGGGAAAGGTGGGTGAGGGAGGGGGGAGGAATGGATGGATGAGGGGACAGAGCAGCCAGGATTACCCGACATGCACCACGGAAAAGAGGTGTGTTGCGCTAGAATAATCGGGACTGCCGTTACACTCTTTGGTTGAGCACTGCAAGGTGAGCGAGAGCAATAGGCGCTGCTTCCTGTGTCCACGGTGGCATTACGGACAACTGTTGTAAAAACAAAATGGCTTCAACAGGAGCAGAAAATAACATGACAGCTTGCCTTTTTCTTTTTCTTTTTTTTTTTTACCTCATCTCTGAGGAACACACAGATACTGCAAAGTAACTAGTGGGCATTTTAAATATCCCTCTAAATTTCACAGAGGTAATGGGAGACATAAAACAAAACACTGTGAATGTGAAATGTGAGAATGTAATCACTGTAAAGAAATGCTATTTAAAGCAAAAAAGCTCCTAGTCATGAATGCATAAAATAAGCCCAAGCCTACTCCTTGGAAATTCAAACATATCACTGAAAATAAATGAACCACCACTGATTTTACACGTCAATCTTCAACTTAAGTATTCTTTGAATGGTAGAGAACAAAACTGTGGGCTATCATGTATGCCTCTTTTGTATTTGAAACTAAAGGTTCATGCAGAAAAACACTGCTGAACCTTCACCCTTTATTGGCACATTATAGCTGCTACAGTATATTGCTCGATCACGGCAGGTGATTACATCAAATACGCTGGTTTAATTCTAATCAGCTCCCTCCTGTACATCCTGTGTTTGCCGCAGCTTACAAGATACCGAGATTCCTGATTTATTGACTTGAACAGCACGGTCGTTCCTTCTCTGTACATACTCCCTTCCTAATTCCCCCCCTAACTCTCGGCTGTGTTTGTCGTTGGTGAATCATTTCCGTGCCCTCTCTATGCGATTGATTGCCCACCACGGCGAGGTAAATTGCCAGGCAACTCGGCCCCTGATTACCTCTTAGCACAGAGTGCAGTCACACCAGCCAGGCCTTGTTAAAATACATCTCTGCCCCCCCGTTGAACCCCCTTTGAAAAGTAGCAGCTATTATGACTTGCTACAGCTAGCTAGCATGGTGGACTGTGAAGCTCTCAGGTAACTGAATTGTTCTTCTCTTGCATTGTGATTTAACATCAAATAGCACAACAATGTTCACACATGCGTCATCTTATCAAGCACATGGAGTGATGTGAAGAAATAAAATTGCACAAGCAAGCACTCAAGCAATTTCTTCACAATTTGTCAGATCCACGAGTGAAAACGATGGTTTGACAAAACAAGGAAGACAAACAAAAGACTGTGAATGCTCTTGCCTCCACAATCATTTCCAACACTAGATTTCTTCATCTGCAGAGCAAGTCTTTCAACAACAAACTAATCTATTATAATCAACAGCCGGAATAATTGGGCTTTTTATTTTTATGCTGGAGGCTTGGAGGAGTGTATGATAATGTGTGTTTTGACTGCATGCTCCAAATTAACACATTTCATTTGAAACCGTTCACAGTGAAAGTGCACATGCCTTAATTTTCAACTACATTTACAGTCACACGGCGTCATCTAAACATTTGAACCCCCAACAGAGTTCGCACAATTTGTTCATTTACAGAACCAGCCTAACAGGAAATGACTTGAAGTGCTTTTTCAGAGATCGAAAATACAGTAATCTCTCTACTGTCTATTTTGTCTTAATTGTTAAATATTGATTCGATAATATATTTCTAAAACAAAATCAAGTAAAAAGACTGTACAAGTCAAATCAAAAGTAACACATGCAGGTGTTTTCTCACTCTGGCTTATCTATACTGTAGACATGCATATTTTTGGATCTGGTACAGGGACTTTTTTCTTTTCCTAAATACATAAAGACGCTAAAGCCATCTAAGTGACCCTCTGGTTCCACATTATGCTCATGTTTTTCATGTTTTTCTGAATTGAATTCGCCTTACACCCAAAATCACTCGAGATTCAATTTGGGAGCTTTTGTCAGGCCGAATAAAAGCCAAGTGGAAATGGAATTCAATTATAATTCAAGTAGCTACAATCTGAATTTGAGAACGCCACAAGATAATACCTTTTGATCAAATAACTTCCTTTAATTTCAGAAGGGATATGCTTATCCCTTGTTTTTCATGTATTTCAAATGTATGAAATTCATAAATATAACCTTTAAGCTAAATATTAAGTAGATTTCACACAAAAACCTTGAAATAATTTTATAGCATGATGCACATGCTGCTGAGGAGGACGGAGTACTCCTACGTACATAGTGCTGTATATTTGTGGCATATGGTGCATTTTCTCTGCGGTCGTGTTAGATAATATACAAGAACTCTTGTTCTGACTTTACAGCACATCATGGTATCGGAATCTTCTGGCAGCCTCAACAAAAACAGACCCAGTGTGAGACATCCCAGATCTTACATTTTTCATATGCACCAAAGTTGCTTTCATGATGCGTTTTCCCTCACGATTTCCCGATTGCATGTAGCTGAGAATTAAGGCTCGCTGTTGTAACGTATGCAATACTTAAGTCGTGCCAGTACCCAAGGAACCCTCTGTGATAGAAAATATGCTGTTTTTCAGAATTTTAATAAAGATCAGTGCGCTTATCAAGCCAAGTCATTATTTACAGTTTGCTGTTAATTCAATTTCTTGTCCCGTATTGGATCCACTACAGAGAAGGAGGAAGATGGCAGGAGGAAGATTGGAGACTGCCAGCTTTTGGCAGAATGACTGCCAGCAACATTTTAAGTTGTGCTAATCAATGTGCAGATACACTACTATATCTTTTTCTAGTTATTAATGATATCGCAATTCCTTGTTGGCTGAAAAATAGAGCTGATTTATGCAAGTTGTCGCCATATGTAATATGCTGCATTTTGTTATTACAACTACGGTGAAGAATCTGAGTGTAATATTACAACCAACTGATATAAGAAGTGCACCCAGGTTACTTCCATGCACGAGAACATGCAGAGGCTTCTGTGGAATAACGAGAGCAACATGCCAGCAATAGATGATTCATTTAAGTTGTTTAAAAAAAAAAATGTTTTGTATATTTAGGAGCTGGTGATCATTCGACCCCAGGCCTCTCATTGCCCACTGTGACGCCTGTTGGAAGAAGTTATCACCTACCATAGACTAGCACCGTGGCAGAGGTGCTTTTGCGGCGAGCAACGATGTTTTTGGCCACACACGTGTAGTTGCCCGTGTCCGCCAGCCGGGCCTTTTTGATGATAAGATTGTAGTCAGGCGTGATGAAGAAATTGGGGTCACTCGCTGGGTTGATCACATCCTCGTTTCTCTGCCACTCCACCTGAAAATATGTTTCAGAGGTCAAAATTCACTGCAACGTAACAAAAACCATCTCCCCCTCCTGTGCGGCTCGTTTGTTTAGAGAGTTTTACATAGACATTATTTTTTTGACGCAATCAAAAAGACAACAAAAAGAACAAACAATTGTGGATTGGTACGATACTGATACTGGGATGAACAATTTTCATATTTATTCTCTTTTTGGGTTAGTTTTGTAGCTGCTGGAGATCTGTTGGCGGTCTGAGAAACTGATCATGCTTTGTGTAGTTTCTGTGCCTTCTTGCAGAAGCCAAAACTGATGATTTTCCTTTTTTTGGTGTACTCTCAGATTGGTTTGCTTGTGTTCTTGCTCTCACTTGACTTTGTGCCATCTCGAGAGGAGCTAGGATACGGAGGCATTGTTGTTGGTATTACTGCCAGTTGCGATGCCGCATATAATTGGGCTTTCTTTCTCTCGTGCACTATTCACGTTTTCTCCCGTGGTGACTTCTGCTCTGATGTTCTTTTCTGTTGAACTGCAGTTGGCACCTTCCTTCCCATTTCTCTGCAAACTGTCCCTACACTGTCGAGCTGTGATTGGCTAGTCTGCTGCTCCTGGTCTCTGGGCTGTCTGAGTGGCTGGCCTAACCTCCTCTTGTGTTGTTATTAAAGCGGTTAGTGCCAATCTGGGACTGGGAGGATGCAGCAGACGAGGTGAAACAGCTGGCCCCAGTCTGGTCCTCTAAACACAGACACACACCACTGAGAGATGTGAAGACAGTCAGAGAGAGTTGGGCAGAACAACAGTGTATGAGAGACACAGGACATGGCGAAGAGAGATAGAGAACAAGATAGGGAGAGAGAGAGAGAAGCAAATAGACCCATTAATTATGGATAGGCCTTTAGAGATGCCAAACGGGGATTGAAGCCTCCAAGCCTATCCTGAGTGATGTGACGAGACGCTGTGATATACGGCTTCTTAGAGATGTAAGAGAGATAATAAATCAATAATGGGGAATAATTAGAGGTGTAATTTATCCGTACAGGGTTGTCTGCTCCCTGGTGGAGCAGGGAGAGATGCTGGGGAGCTGATCCTGAGCTACTTTTTGCTCTTTCTCCTCCTGCTGAGGAACGGGTACATGGATGCTAGATGTGGGCCTATAAATATCTTCTGAATCTGTGTCTCACCTCGGCTTGTGGCACTCCCTCGGGGGGATGGCAGCGGAGTAACACCTCCTGGTCCAATGCTACCTCTTTACCCTGCGGCTCCTCCTCAAAGTTCTTTCTCAGGTCTGAGGGAGAAAAAATAGACAGGGAGAAACGCAACCAATTAGGATATTTGTAAGAGCTTGTGAGCTTTAAATACTTCTATCCACAAAACTTGCCTTGGTGATGTTTTTTCAACTTTCCTCACTGTTAAAATGTCAACCCATGGCCTTGCAGAGCATGTCACACTCCAGTTGGCCCCTAAGCCACACAGGGATCGGTGGCACCAACCATGTTGCTTATTACAGGCTGCCTGGCTGGTTCAGAGATGCTTGTCTGCTGCCAGAGGGGCCCGGCATCAAGCAAAAGCAATTGCATTACCCCTCACTCCTCCCCTACCACCCACTCTCCTCTCTCCAGCATCCGCCAGCCTCCAGCTTCCATCTGTATGGAGCAGCCACACGAAAACACAGCCCCGAGGCGCCTGGACAAGAGCTCCTGCAAGCCTGGCTGACTGCATGGGGCTTCACATGACGTCTCATTGGATCCTCTTACTGTTGCACCAAGTCTTGCCATACATTTGTGTAGGCTACACACATTACGCAGGTAAACCTGCCAATGCTTATTTCTTACAAGTGGACATAAATGCAAGGCCATTGTTTCTGATGAGCAAGACAGGACACCGACTGCTGGCAGGTTGGAGCAAATTTGATGTGTTCACCCCGGGTTTTGACTCAAAGTGAAACAATGTGTTATTGTGTATCCAGGGGACTGAGGGTGCGGCTGCGAGCCACCGGTGAATTCCTTTAAACAGATGTTGAGCCTGTCCTGACCAATCACACTGAGAGAAATGTTAAGACAAGCGGAAAGTTTCACGACATTTAATTTAATTAAAGCAGATACAATGGGACTGGGGGAGACGTAAGACATAACAGTCCTGGAAGGCTTAAATGTATGCGAGTGTGTATGCGTGTGCACGTGAATGTGAACCAGTGCGTGCACACTAACGCATTGTTATTGAAGCATGTGTGTGTCCTTATCTTACAGCTAACTGACTTTGTTGAGCTCTCAAACAAGGTTGGATAATGAATGTGTGTTTTCAAAACGTCTGGTGGTTTGGAGACAGTGCTGCATTCAGCTCCGTCTAGAATAATGCATATTTATGTGGGAATTAATAGGCAGAATGCTTTAAAATACTCAAATGTAAAATGGCTTCTTCTAATAAAGCTTTTGAGGCTGCAGCGAGGGATGTGTCTGTGTTCCCCAGACAGATTTATGATTGCTGCACTGCAATAAATTTCAAATCTGTTTTTATTCCAGTTACTTTCATAGGGATCATTGCTGATATACTGTATCCAGAGAAAAATATGCTCATGAATACTCAAATTTAGTGTTCCACTTTTTCTTTTCTTTTTTTAAAAGGCTGCCTTCAAGCAGATGCATTACTCACTGTTTCTCCCTACCAGGGTTGAATATTTACTTCTTAAGTATAATCGCGGGAAGATGATTTAACTAAATTGTAATCGCAGTAATGCACTACCGTGCAGAGATCCTGATGGCCTCTGGGCTAATTGTTAAATGAAAGTTAGTCTCCCCACCAATCCAAAGTGAAAAGAAATGCTAATATCCTCTTATTACAAACTGGCATGCAGTATGTAAGCACCTTGTTAGGCAGCGTTTGCATTTGTAATGACACAGTGATCGTTTTAAAGTGCACTCACAAGCAATCCTGATGTATGCTTTTTGGCTCTTCTGGGTTCCGGTGGTGCTCCAGGCGACACACTGACACCAGTACTCATCCAGACCGAAGATCTTCTCCACCTGCTGTCTGGTAATGTCAATTGTCACCTGCATGATTGGCAGCGCTGTGAAGCAAACACAGGAATAACCGTCAAAATGGTGAATGGGGGGGGGGTTGATGGTTCATCCCCATCAACTCGTTTGACGGCGACAAAGAATAAAATAACCATAATATTTCTTCACAGAACGAAAACAACTGAATCCTTTACTGCGTTGTGTACCTTTAGCTAAACTGGCAAAGTAATTTAAAAGAAGCACGGCAAAATAAACAAGCAGAGAACCATAATCGTATATAAACAGAGTGCTTGTTAACGGAGTCAAATGAGAAGAGAGCCTCGCAGCCATCCTTGGTGTAATTTGGAAGGCGTTAAAACACCAACAGTTGGGAAGGAAGAAGGGAGCGCTAAACAAACACTCGACAAACAAAAACACTCAGCATGACCTGCTTCTCTATTAAATCCAGGAGAAAGGGAAGAGTTCACAATCTATAGAGCAATTCAACGACAGTGTTGATAAAAGTGATGCCGCTGTAGCGCAGTGCCGAAAACCGCTTTATTGCTTTTCAAGACGAAAGTAAAGATGCGCTTCTTTTAACAAAGGAATATTGGGACGAAATCCATTCTGCTAAACCGTCCAAACAATAAAGTGTTGTCAGAGTCCCGTCTGGTTTGATATTCGAGAAGCAATCCCTCATTTCATTTTCCTTTGACCTTTGATTTGGCACCTGTAATCCAGAGGTATTTTTTATATATTGAGCTACGACCTTGATCCCGACCATGTGTCCTACTTTCTCTTCACTCTGATGAAGAGATTGCCGCGTTTCCCCTCAGCTTCCAGCGCTCTCTCCGTCTCATCTTTTCCCTCTGGGGTCTTCTAGAGAGAGAGGTGTTGAACCTTTTATATGAACGCAGAACATTTTACATGCACAGAGGACACATCCCCGGGACTGACAGAGTAGCATATACAACGCTGTATATTTAAATCTCAATGGAGAGCTGCTCTTCAACTTTCATTTACATAAAGGCACTTTGTGACACTCTTACACTCCCCTTCGCACACTTGATCTGTCTGCAGTGATCATTCCCAGCTCCAGGCTGAAGCTGACTGAAGCTTGGCTAAGTGGCACCTATCAGGCCATCAAACCTATACAGCAATTATAGGAAGCCCTCGTGCCGATATAAAGTATTCATCAAGCCAAAAGGGGGGAATTTTTTTTGTAAACAATTCAAGGCAAACTGTGCATGAATATGTAGAGGCCTGTGTGAGTGCAGGCTGGCCCAGCAGTGACATGAGCTATTGGGAAGAAAAGAGGAGTGGCTCCATCGGCCTGGCAGTCACGCGGTGATAAGTAACAATCGGACCACCCATGTCTTAGCTTCTAAATACAGTAGATGTTTTGCTTTATGCGATCACAGTAAATGTGACTTTGTGTGCAGTGAATCCAGCCCTGAAGCGCCACTCTGAGCATCAACAACACCCCGTGCTGTGTGCAAGAATTCACCAAAATGCTCGTCTTTGCAAAAAGGACCAAAGTGATATTTGTGTGTTTATATATGCTTCAATAATGCAGCCAAAGAACTGTCAAAAAGTTTGAAATAAAAGGCAGAGGAGTCATTTACTCACTTTCTTTATCCCGCTCAATTCCAGCTTGAGCTAGCTCTGTGTGTGTGTGTGAGAGAGCTTGTAGTGAGAGCTTATATTGAGAGTGTGTGGCACAGGCTGAGAGAGCACCTAAATGCTAAAACAAATGGCTAAAGTAACAAAATGGGCACTGCAGAGATTGAACAAATGGAGCAGAAGACACCCTCCTCCTTCATTCGAATCAGCAGCATGGCAACGTTTGGCTTTCATCAAAATATAAGGGTCAAAATATATTAAATGAAAAACATGTACTTTGCACAACAAGAACATTCAAATTGCACAAATTGAACATACAGCATGCAATTCAAGAACAATGGTCCTTCCTGCAGTTGCATTTTGTGTAAACTAAAGTGTCAGCTATAGCATCGATAACAAATAATGAAATGCAGCACGGGCAGCATTTTTTTTCTTGATTATGTACACTTTCATTTAAAGTATATGCAGCAATGTGAAATGTATATATTGTACACGAGGGATGGATTTGGGAGAGGGAATTTCTTTTAGCTTTATTTTATGTGTTACTCAATAACGAAATGCATCCTATGTAAGGACACGTGTCTGAATCTATAATGAGGGGGACAGAGATGGACAGAGGTCAATCTGAAGAGTGACCTCAAACCTGAAGGTTCAATTAAACGAAATTCTGAGTGACTGTTTAGATTAGATTAGATATTCCTTTATTGGTCCCGCAGTGGAGAAATCTGCAGGATTACAGCAGCAAACAGGATAAAGTGCACACAAGAGACATAGTAAAAAAAAAATCACAACAAGTAATATAAATAATAAACGGTAAAATAAATCTACAATACTGAGTTATATATATATATATATATATATATATATATATATATATATATATATATATAATAAATATTACTGTTACAGCCTTGATATATAGAACGATGGAAATATCAGATGACCCTGCTTTAGATTTAGCTCAGCAAAATTGTTTGTTAAAATATATTTCAGTACATATGACCATTTCCATTTGGAATCTGTCAATACGGCCTGTTCAGTGCTTTGTTTGGCTCTACTTAGAGGAGGAATTAATTTGGTTAATGCAAACCCTCCTTCTTTGAGCTCGAGGGTGAGAGGTATAGATCAGTATGGAGATGCAAAGAATGAACAATAGCAACCTGAAGTGAGAAATCCTAAGAGGAACAATTTGAAGGTCTGCTTGCTAGGGTAATTGCATTCCGTTTTCTTATCTCTTCCTGTCTCCATAATTACCTGCTTTCTGTGTCTGACACCTTCCAGTAACACTGCTGTGAGTCACTTTCCAATTTCACTCCAATTAATAAGTAGGACAAAATAATCTCATCACATGGCGAACAAAATAGGACTATAATTTTATAGCAGGTAATAATGATTAGACCGGCTGCTATTTGGTGTTGTTTTCCAAAGTCTATTCCACCGGGAGGGCTGTAAGCTAAACAAAACTTTATGAACATCACTCATGGATGATGGAAACACTACCGAAGCCGATTCATAGAAAAATGTGTCTTTCTGGAAACTGACACACGTATTACTCAATTATATCAATATAGATTTTTAATAGTATGCTCAGGTTCCTCCAAGGTGCTAAAAAAAAAAAAAAAAGTAAGAGTAATTTACGCCTCTTTTACTGCGAAGATACCGAGCGTGCACTTAACATTCCTGTTAAACGATAATTAAAACATGATGCCATTCCACCAGCCTTCAGTTTGATCTGCGGCCCATTTATAAATGAGCTCATATTCCAAACCTAAGTGAAATAAAAAATTTAAAGGGTGATTATGTGATTGTCACTGTGTGAATTCTGGGCTTGCAGCTGGAGCCAGGTGAGTTTATTTTGATTATAAAATAATACCAAATACTTGGCTCTACTTACCCATAATATTTGTAAAATACACATCTCACATACACATCTCATTGCACACAGACATACCAGATCAGTTATAAGTTAATTTCTGGTTAGTGTTGTCAATACAACACACACACACACACACACACACACACACACACACACACACACACACACACACACACACACACACACACACACACACACACACACACACACAAGTTAGTCAGAAACTCAAGTTCAACCTTGATGTTTAGGTATCTCTAAGACTTAAACAAGCAACAAAATGTATGCCAAAAGGTGAAAATAATTTTGTAATCTGACACTCATTTATGTTGAGCTATGGTCAGGAGCATATTTGCAAATGTAGGTTTTCATGAGCCATATGACATATTTCGTGGGAATGACACACTGAATTACTTAAAACAAATTAAAAGTATCATAAAGTACTATTGTTATGCAATGTACAGACACTTGTGCTATGCTCCTTGCTGCATTATTAATACACATACTTAATCTTCTTATGGAAGAAGGCCACAAAACGCTCCCTGCAGTGTTCCCAATGGAAACAGGTTTACTCCCCCCCCCCCCCCCCACACACCCACACCCACACCCCCCTTGGCTAGCTCACCAGGTCATCTTTGATCCTTCAGATCTCCAGGTTTCACTAATACACTGACCCTTCTTAAAATCATGTTTTGTATGCTTGATAGAGAGCTGATACGTTATATATCTTAAATAAAACATAAAGAGCATTGATTATTGATTGATGGGCAATTATAGCTTCTTCTTTTTCGGGAATATTAACCGATAAAAACAACGCTTTTTACCCAAAAAACTTGCATAGAAGTGTTTCAGCCCTGTATGAAGTAGTGCCTACTTAAAAGTTACCTGGGAAAACCCTGGGGAAAAACTAACCCCTCACTGCTCCTTGTAGATAGAGTTAAGTTATTAAGTGCACAGTAATAATTACAGACTGGACAATCATCCAACATTGTTTTACAGATTTTAGTGAGTAAATCAAACTGACAGGATAAAGTGTGGGAGAACGAGTGCAGGCAACATGTACCCCCCCCCCCCCTCCCCCACCATTCCCAATTTTAAAATGACTCCCTTGGATGTTCTGTGATTAATTTCACCTGAATATACAAAGTTCTGTTCCTCAACAATTTGTGTGTAAAGCAGACGAAAAGCATGCAGGGCTTGTGTCTAAAAGGAGCATTTGTAAAAGCATCTGTGCTGTGCACTCTTAGAGACACCAAAGCAAACCCACAGTTCTGCCTCAAGACTTCTTGACTTTTAACAAACCCAGACAAAAGGATGCAGAGTGGCTGAGTTCATGAATTAACTGACCGTACTGTTGTAAGATGGAGCTTGGTGCAAAGTCTTCGGGCAATGGAGTACAATAAAAGCTATTACTAGATCCACTGACACACACACACACACACACACACACACACACACACACACACACACACACACACACACACACACACACACACACACACTTACTGTACTGACCTTTATTCTAATCTGTGGCAAAGACACAATTATTTACACTTCCACTCTATTTAGATGTAAAAAAAAGAACAGAAGCACTTAAGTGAGAAAAAGGAAAAAGTTGCACTGTAAGAGACAAGAGCACAGACGTGTGTGTGTGTGTGTGTGTGTGTGTGTGTGTGTGTGTGTGTGTGTGTGTGTGTGTGTGTGTGTGTGGAGGATGAATTTTCCCCTTGAGCCAACAGGGGCTCAACACACACAGGGTAAACATCATTGGTCTCAATCCCGGGTGAGTCGATATTGGGCTTGTCTGAGCGCGGGACTTTATTTTTCTCTCCCTCACTCTTGTTTTCGCAGGCTGTGACCTCAATTCCATGGGGTCATTTGCTTATCAAAGGCAAGGACTGGAACTTGCAGGTCCTGAGTGTGTGTTCATTGTGTCCAAGGAAATTCAATTAGGCGGCATCCCTACTGTGTGTGTGGCTGGGATTCATCAGTGGATGTAGGGGGATTAGGGTTGGGTCTACATCAGGGGAATGCACCATTTCAAGGGAGAGAGTTCACAATGGTTGAGGGGAGACATCACAGAAGAACGCTTTTAAGAATGCACCGTCTGTACATCCTGGCAACCGGTCAAAAGCACGCTCTAAGTGTTTCATTTCCTCCTGCGGTTCCTCTTTGTACACGGTGGCATCAGTGTCATCAACGGCATCATGCGCGCAGAGCTCCTTTTCAACCCACAATGCCCTCTTCCACAGACCAATTACTTTACCTTTAATACGCGAAAGAAATCCTGACACCAAACCAAGCTGTCAAAAAATTAAATTGGACAACTGCCAGTTGATGTCAGTCCACAAACACAGGTACATAACAACCTGTGCAGGTTTTCCATGTGTAAATAATTCAGAGTTAACCCCAGGTTATGGAGCCAAGGTCATAACTGTTTTATCATCAAGTCCTCAGACTTCCATTACCATGTAAAGCAGTGAGGTGATGGGTGGCCCATGCTATGACGGGGACAGCTGAGAATGGCAGGTGGCGCCATACGCGTCTGCCTCCTAACAAGGCTGACGTGGCCTTCTGAGTGAAGCATGACTCTATTATACAGGAAGAGAGATGGCAGCAAGAGGAGGAGGAGGGGAAGCAAAAAGAGGCCCGAGTTCATCGGGAATACAGTCAGGCTTCCCATTTAGGGATGTTGGTGAGGTTGCGACTCGAGTCAGTGGGACAGCGTTCTGGGTCAAGGCTCTGCCTCCGGTTATGACCAGCTTTTCAAGAGCTTCTTTTGATTGAGCTGTCCATTTTCCACAATGAATGCACGCTGCAAGGCCCCCGCTGATGCTCTGAATGTCGTTACAGATTATTCATGGCTGACAAACAGGCGAGCAGGTAGCGCTCCAATCAATCCGGCTAGGTTCAGTCCAATGCCAATCCAAGGAGACTCAGGTGGAGCCTCGATGGCTACGGCGCTATATCTGTGCCTCGTTGCTGAGCGAACAATGAGAGATTTGGAGCACAGAAAATTATATATTGCAATCTTGTAATATTGCAAAAGAAGAAATGTTAATTCAAATCTATTCTGTGTTCAATAAATTTATTTAGGCATCCATATTAAGATGGAATACAAACACTATGTTATTAATATTAATAATTTATTTATGAATGCTCTCTCAACCTGGCACAGCGCTATACAATGTGCCACAAAATCAACCAATACAAGAAGGTACATTCTGATTGGCTGTTTCATCTCCATAGGAAGACCAAAGAAAGCAATATTTGATTTACAGCCACCGAACACATCAGAATCACATGGTGAAAACAGCATCACTGTATCAGGTGTAAATAATAAGTCAAGATGAAAAATACTGATCTGTGTTTTAATCCACTCATAGTCAAACAACCCTACTCCAGACAGTTATTATTTTTCATCATGCCTCTGGGATGATAGTTCTACTAGCGATCTAATTGGAGAACAAACAGAACAATCAGAATGTCCCTTCTTCCCTGTCTATGAGCGGTAATGATTAAAACTGAGAGAGGGGGGATATTACTTCACGTTAATATAGAAAATAGAAAATATGCATAATTATTTATTGACCACAGAATTGATTTATGTTTTGTCAAACTAAAATTGCTCTGCTTGCTTATCATTTCTCTTTAAAATATAATGAATGTGCTTGGGAAATATATTTTTCTGTGCTCTAAATCTCCCATTGCTGGCTCAGGAATGAGGCACAAATATAACGCCATAGATCATGAACTAACATGCCCGTTTTGTAATTCTGCCTCTGTTACTAAGCGACTGCAAGTGCAGGTCTCTTTAACCCTTAACCCCCACCTTGATCAAAGTATTCATTTATTTTTTTACGAGCCATAAAAAGGCTTTCTTTTTTGGTACTCTCTTTTATATTTAAATTGTATTAATTATATTTGTATACACATAACATAACCATTTATATAAAAGTAAAAACACGCTCGCCTGCACTAACATGCAGTTAATGACACACGGCCGACCTGGCTGTGTCAACAAAGCACAGAGCAGCTCGGATGACCACACACACACACACACACACACACACACACACACACACACACACACACACACACACACACACACACACACACACACACACACACACACACACACACACACACACACAGAGAGAGAGAGAGTGACTTCAGTCTCTGTAGGTCCAGTAAATCTTTACAGAGCAAATAGTTGAGGTGAGCATTGTATAGAGAGCCTTTAATGTCCACAACTGGTATTTGAAAGAGACTGTTTCAAAAATATATATTCTTAAGTCATCACTCTTTTTTGAGAGTCTGAAACTAAACAAAATAATAAAAAACATGCTAAATGATGAAATGTTAACCATAAACTAAGAGACATTTAAGAAATACCAAGAATGATTTGTCTACAGTTAACTTCCTGAAGCCACCTGAAAAGCTTTACCGTGGGAAAACACACTTTTAAAAACTATCTTTTAAAATAACATCGTAGCTCCAACACACAAGAGACGACTGTTTAAGGGTTAACAGTCAGGCGTGCAATATGTGAGGGGCTTAGACTTTGAGTGGAAATCGTTTGAGCTCAGTAGTAATAATGATGTACACACTTTGCATGCCCCATGACAATGAGATATTCATTCTGCAAGACACACACACACACGCACACGCACACACCAAGTCCACACAGGATATCACAACCATGCTCCACACAGTGAACCTAAATGTTTTTAGTTGCACAGGTGTTCACAGGTTTGCGACGTGATAATGAATTGATGCATAAAACTTTAAAATAGCTTTAACATGTCACCGAGCATGAGCAGACATCTCATGGCAGACGTTGGAATCGGGTCTCCGTTTATACGTTTATACGTTATACACCTCAGAAAAGCCACAACTGATAACATCAAATGGACATTAATTCAAAGCAATGGATTTTTCTATTTACATTGTCGGTCTATAATTAGTTTGCCCAACCTTTCCTTAATAGCGCTGATACACACACACACACACACACACACACACACACACACACACACACACACACACACACTCACAGAGACAGTGCTGTGATTTACCACAGTGCCCTTACCAAAGTGCCCTCGTTGTAATTACTCTCCATCCAATATCCTGACCCTGATGATTGGCAAGAGCAGAATGTTCTAGATGCCACAGTCTTCATGCTGGGAGTGACGAGGGCCTGCTCCTTTATCTCCTACACACACCTTGTCCTGCCTCGAATGAGAACAAGTCAGAGGTGAAGGCCCGGATCACTTTGCTTCTGCTTCCATTACATTCTGCAAAGTGGGGAGATCTGATAGAACGTTACACATGAAAGCCCTGATAATTTGCGCCGACTAACATGCTTCTCTTCCCCTTGTCTGACATGGCCTTGGGCGCCGAAGTAAATA
Organism: Myoxocephalus aenaeus; assembly: GCA_038501785.1. NCBI lineage: Eukaryota > Metazoa > Chordata > Actinopteri > Perciformes > Cottidae > Myoxocephalus > Myoxocephalus aenaeus. The sequence goes on along the minus strand of JBAMJR010000161.1, from coordinate 6,213,624 downwards.
AGGAAAACTGCTTCAGGTAAGTCAGCCTGGCTCCCATCTGCTTGCAGAGTGCTCTGTGACATACAAATTGCATTTGGGTTTCCCCTCTCTGCCTGTGATCGGTTGGTCCCTCCTGGGCCTTTGGCCGGTAGTGTTTAAGTTAAAAGGCAGATGTCTTTTGGTAATCCAATAATGGCGTGTGGGCAAATGTAAATATTAAGCAAAACAAACAGCAGTCGGTAAAAAGCCTGAGGCAAACAAACACAGAGGCTCTGAAAGTCTTTCTACTTTGAGGTACCACAATGTACATTTCTACTTGCAATAAATAACGCAGTTTGTGGATAATGACTCATATTGTAACTCATACTAAATGAACGCGTCTGTTTTGATGAGCGCTGACTATTCCTCTTGCCATTTGTAGCTGTGATTAAACCAATAGTCTGCTCATCACTTGTTTCATTCTAAACACCTTCTGTGGGTAATAAGTCATCTGGTGAACATCAAGTGATATTATCTAGATTGCTTTTGTAGATTTCGGCAAGATCTCATATTCTTTTAGCAAGAAACCTTTGTTACGCTCCAATCTCAAATTATTGTTTTTACAACCAAAAAAAAAGAATCCCATAATTGCAAAAAAATAAATAAAACATAATTACATTCGTCATATTACATACATGCATTTAACCCAGCCTTGCTACTATATAACATATCCTGTGGTGTAAGAAATGGAAGAATGGCTGGATCTTAAAATAATAAAACTTTGGAAATATTCACGACCTTCACCTGTAATCTGTTTAAACCCCACTTGCCCCAGTGGTCATATGGTGTTGAGTCCAGAATCAACAACAATGCTCCGCATGAGTGGTTGAAGTGCTGCAGACCGAACACGGACTGAGCCTTTAAATATTAATTTCTTTGTTCAAATGTGACTGTATTAATTATTTATACAGTAGATGCAAGACGGAGCATTGTGGGCTTCATAAATAACCTGACGCTGAAAATTGAGAATGTGGAGTGAAAGTAAAGAGCGGACCCTTGAGCTTGGTTTGATATCAGAGGTACCAGATGCTTGGAGGTCGCGTTGGAATAACATGCACAGATGCAGCAGAGATTACCAACTTGCTTAAAAGGAAGAAATGATGATTTGAGAATCATGAAGGCAAGTGATGTGATGTTCCAAAGATTTGGAAAGAGCCCAACTGCAATTAATTTACATTTTCCATTACTGATTAATCTGATGGTAATTTTCTTGATTGAGTGATTAATAATTTAGCCGAAGCCAAGTACAAATTTAAATTGCTTTGTCCAACCAAAACCTAAAGATACACCATTTTATCATAAGACCAAAAAAGCACAGCGAATCATCACACTTGAGAAGCTGCTTCACCAATGACTAATTGTCAGTTTTCCTGTGAAACCAACTAGCTTGCAGTGGAGGTGACTATGACAAAAGGACATGACTCTTTTGACAACAAAAACAGGCCAATGCTTGTGTCCTAAACACTGCTTCTTAATCCATTAAATGTGTGAAATGTGTACCTTGAATTGTCCCGTGATTGAACACGGAGACGGAAATCTCCGCCCTTTGACTGGCCTTTTAAAAACATATTGGAGATCTCTTGAAAGACAGGCGAAGAAAAATGAAAGAAAAAAAAAATCACAAACCACTTCAGAAAACAAACTCTTGGTCTAAAACAATGCAATTTAATGAATTATTAATATGAATTGCATAAAAACCTCAAAATTGCTTCCTGATGGCTCCCAGACCAGGGCCGCTGCTCTTGTTGTCAGCATGCCTGACTGAACACCCGCTCCGGTGAAAAGGTTTCCCTCAAACATGTGAGGCGTTGCCTCTGCATTTTCTTTTCTGTGGGCTTGTGGTAGACGCAGTGACCGCATGATACTGAATTCACCAGTGTTATATGTGGGCAGGAACCTGCTGATAATTGACTTGGGTTTGTCTTCCCTGAAACATGAGTCAGGAGGAATTCGCCTGCTTGTTTTTCACCCACCTGACCCAAAGGCCAGCAGGCTTCATAAATACAGTCCATCCACTTCATGCTTACTTGAGACTGTCGAAAATACAATGTCGATTTTATAGGTTACGGTTCTGCTTTTGGTTATAAAATCAGCATCCCAGCTGTTATTATGTGTGTTGCTTCCAGAGAAAATGTTCTTTGAACCTTTTCATATTTTTACACAGCACTTCATGAGGATGTTGAAGCCATACTTCTTCCCTCACAGCATACAATAGTGTTTTCACAATGTCAACACTAACCCATACCCAGGACACCTGGCAGCTTTTGGTTTAAAAAGGAGAATGGTGAGTTGCTGTTTGTTTGGAGGAGTGTGTAAAATACTTAAAGTGAAAGTCTCCTTGGGGCCAAACACACAAAGCATTAACTGTCAGCAACTGAGTTCCTCTGCCTATCAAAAATCTCCATGGACTATTTAGCTGTCAGCTCCCTCACGACACCTCCAAGTTCCACTATTTCTAAACGGATTTGAGCAGAGCAGGTGCTGATTGACACCACAAACTCTGTCTCTCCCCGTCAGCATAACACTCGCGTCTTTCATTTTCATTGGATGTGGAGGTAAGTTGGAAGATACAAATATATTACAGTTAAGTGTAAAATGAGAAAAAATATCAAAGTTTATTGCTTATAATCAAAATGGCAAGGCAGGGAAGAAGTTTACCGGCTCCTCTCTGCTCCATTCTGATTTCCGACCGTGTTAAAATGGCATATTTTGAGGCACATTGTGGAATGCAAGCAAATTTGCAACTTTGGCCTCTATTTGCGTAGCACAAGAGCAGTACAAGTGGCCTGGGTGAAGCATGTGCTGCATTTCATTACAGCACACACACCACATTTTATTCAGATGTCTCGGTTAGGGCCCGAAAGGCTTAGAAATACAGTTAGACGACTCCAAGTAAATATTTCCATGTCGCTTTGAGGACCAAGACGCTCTACACAAAAGGTACACAGACTACTCTATGCCTTTGGAAATGAAGTTGAAAATGCATTTGCAAATTCTTATCATTCTTACTGCAAAGCTGAAAAACTGTGCACGATGTCGCAGAAAAGAACCAATAAAATAATCTTTTATTATTAAAAAAATTATGAATTCAACATGATCACAGACTTTTAAATGTATTTGCTGCACATGCCGGTCCGTGCACTGCACACAAACTACAAATGCAGGCTTGAAGGACTGTATTGATAACATGTCTGTCTTTACCAAAAGGGGTAAATAAATAGATTGGACTGTTGTAAAAGAAATAACCACCGACTAAAAGACAGCTAAATGCATTCCAACTTCCAGCAAGGGCACAGCTTTTGTGAGACTGACAATGTGAAATTACTTTAGAGCGGGGCTGACGTGGGATATGTTTTGCTGGGAAGACAAAGGCTGTGCGCGTGGGAGATTGGAACGCCAGCGTTGTTGTTTGACAAATGGTAATTATCTTTTTTTTCCACTTTTGTTGCACTAATTGCCGTTAATTTTGAAATTCATTATTCCTGCATGTCAAGACCAACTTCAAAGGAACAGGCCGTGTACCTACTCCAAATTTCAAAATAAAACAAAAACTTACATGAAGTTGGCGAGATCAATCAACACAGCTGGTTGGTTTTTAATTCTACCTGCTTCACTTTACTCCCGCTGCTCCAAACACACTTGCAGTTTGTCTCAAGGCCAGACAAACACAGGCTTCACTTAAACCCACTTTGACTCTCACTCTGTGTGTTGCTTTGCTTTGCATTGCTGCGCGCGCACACACACACACACACACACACACACACACACACACACACACACACACACACACACACACACACACACACACACACACACACACACACACACACACACACACACACACACACACACACACACAGTGACCTGCCTGAGAAGCCTAACAGAACACGTTGGCAGATGTGTCACGGGAACAATTCACCTTGCCATCTGTTTTCTGTTTTTAGGTGCTCCATTGCCAAATCCTTCCGCCTCTGTCCCACAATCAAGGACAGGATTAAATACAAGTCCCATTATGGGGAAGCAGCTAATAACGCATTATCAATTAGTCCCCTTGGCTACTGATCAATGTTTAGCAGGTGGTACAAGGCCTTTTTGTTCATTTAGGATGATATTGGCCTCTTCCCCCCTGATTCTCTTATTTCCTTCTGTTCATTAGATCCTGGCTTACAGCCTATCAGGTTTCGCTTAAATTGCAGCGTGGCCTTTCTTCAATATATATTAAAGATCGTGTTTAATCACTGTTGTGAGGCCCCAAAGCTATTAGGAACACTTTGTCCTGAATTCCCTGCAATTTGACAACAACAGTGAGCTGCTGGCTGCTGTCACATTTTTCTAAATACCATTCACGTAAAAAGGGACCTCCTGTGCTGTGAGTTTGCTGTAAAGGTGTCTGCATCCATGATGTTGACCTCTACAGAGCTGAAAAGAGAGAAGAAGAAAATGTGTAATACAGGGACAGAGGGAGAGGGTGTAAGTTGGGATCAGAGAGCTGATTGGCCGCTATAATACCATGGATAAGTAGATCATTTCAGCTAAGCCTAGCTTATCTCCCCCTTAGATCAGAAAATAAATACGTCATCACATTACAATCCAGGATCTAGTCAATCAAAACATATTTATTTTATACAAATGAATCCTCGCTTGTTTGCAGACGCAGGGTTTTAAAAGATTTACTAACTACATCATACGTTGCATTTATACTTCAAAGGATTGACAGAGGACAGGAGTTGGTGCTGATAAACCTGGAGGTTATAGAAAGGTGTAACATTCTCTTATAAGTCAATAAGTGGAGTTATAAATAAAACAATATATATTAAAGAGTTTATAATATAGTGTTTAGGATTCCACTGTAAACCCTGACTTTGTGTAGCAAATGTGTAGCAAGGGATTTTCTTCGCCATCTTCTTCTGCTTTCATTGTAGAAGCCTTGTTGACATCCGGTTCAATCAACAAAGAAAATATAATCTCCCAGCATCTTTATAAGGCAGTTGCCGAGGTTTATTGAAATAAGAATGTGAAATGCATGTATTTTCCACCTGAGAGGGTTTCCTGCTGGGGTGACAATGCGACGTGTGATCCAAATCATTTGCATCAATGCTGGCAGATGAAATGCAAACACAATCAAATCAGCCCGGCCCATACAGCAATCCTTCGCTCAAATGCCAATCTCCCGTCTCCTTATGTGTCTGATGAGAAATCATAGAGTGGGAGAATGTCCTAATCTATGCAAACATTCTGTCGGCATTGATTTGCTCGGAGGGGATACATCTTTATTAGGACTCGCCAGACGCCTCCGTTTCTCCTGTTCTATAAAGGATGACCTGGGGAAAGACAGAGTCGGCCGGAGCTTTGGAAGCAGTCACAGCCATAACAATCGAGATAAGTTACTGAGGACAGGTAATGAGAACCGATAGACTCGAAGGATGGATCGATATCGGACATTGATACCAGGAGAGGAAGGACAAATTGTGACATCTTTTTCCCTTTGCCATGTTGAAAGGAGCTTCAGAGACAAGTGTGTAAGTGTGTTGTGAGCCCAGCGTGTAGGTATACTAGTGTGTGTCTGTGTGTGTCTGTGTGCGTGTGTGTGTGTGTGTGTTGGTGGAGGGGGGGGGTTACAGAATACAAAGGGGTGTCAGTAACTAACTGTAACTGAGCAGTGCACACACATTCAGCTGGAGCGGCTCCTTTGTTTTTCCTGCACTGAATCAGTTTCAATAAACAGACCTGTCTGATGAGGGCGGAGGCCACGTCCACTGGAGATGGTTATCCACATGTCCTCCTGAGCCCCGAATACTGAGCAGTCTGACGGAAACATGTCTGCACTTCAGACTCGGGTCAGTTATTAACTCAAACCCTTCCAGTTACTTTGACGTTTGTCTGCGTCTGCTGGAAGTGAATATGGACGGAGGTTGATACATATTGACTCCACTGTGCTGGGCCAGACCACTTTCTGATATCACTTCAACCCGAAAAGGTGAACGGATTATTGTTGACGGCTTCTGCTCTCTTTGATCGGTTCCTTTTCCCATTTGATAACCTTTAATGATGAAAACATGCCCAGAAGTCATGTCATATATATTGTCATATTGTGTCTAGTTTAACATTTAACATTTCTCACTACTTTTCATATTCTTAGCAGGGTTTTATCAGTTTTTTTTATTACCATTCAGATAATAAAAATTATGATGGTTACTTAAAAGTTGTCTATATGACATTCCGAGCATTAATATAGCAGCGAACATGTATCAGCTATGTGAAGATATAGTGGCGTAATGTCTACCTGAGCAGAGAATGAAGTGACCAACGCTCTGTGAGTTGTTGTCGCCCGAGCTGCTCTGCGCTTCGTTTACAAAGCCGGGCCGGCCTGGTGTGCCTTTTAGTGCATGTGATCGCCCAACTAGCTCAGGGCCACCGCTCAGCACTGCTCTGACACAGCGATTTCAGTTGATGATACCGTCCCGACCAAAGGCGTCGTCGCAGAAGTGTCGCACCCCCCCTTCAGTTCCCCCTGGGGTAAACGCTGTTAGCTCGGCCAGCGCTGGTACCGTTGTTAGCATTGTGGGTACTGTGGGTACCGTTGTTAGCGCTGTTAGCACCGTTGTTAGGGCCATTAGCACTGTTGTTAGCGCCGTTAGCACTGTGGGCACTGTAAGCCGTCGCCACGGGAGGCAGTAAGTACTCTGAATGTCATATAGATATCCTTTTAACAAGATTATGAGCAGGAATTGCTATTCATATTTTGAATGGAGGAGGACTAATCTTGTTCACATGATTTTGTAGCAAGAAGAGGACAATATGGATAATATTGTCTATCAAAGTATCTTATGTTGCGGTATTTATATATGTTATATAGTTACAAAAAATAAACATATATATCTACTTTTGGTTAATCCAGTAAATGAAATACAACAAACAAATACAAACCAATAAATTCCAACATTACCATAAAGCAGTCCTGCTTAGTGAGTCTGGTAAACACACAGATGTTAAAGGGAGTGACCTCGGCATAAAAAATATTAGTGGACAAATGTATACAGTCTTACAGTATATCATCAAATTGCTCCGCCGTATTTGTAGAAATGAGGATTTACCACTTTTACTTTTCATCTTGGCTGAATTAAAACCTATTCTGCCATCATGGCTGTGACTCATCTTTATCTTTGATACTGTAAGCATCTTGAAGTGGGGAAGAGATTTTCTGCACGCTGCTCCATCTGCTGTTACTGTTGATCTAAAATTGCTAAATTTGGTCATTGCTGCAGAAACTGGATGCTCTCTCTTTAGGCTGCTGCTGTTTTGGGTATAGTCTCAATGTGTGCATCTCGGTTATTGTTTTGCATCGGTCTTAGTTAGTATTTATGGTTTTTGACAGCTCTTGGGTTAAGGTCTTTTTCATGGTTGTATTAGACATATTAATCATGATTTTGTAATTGCATTTCTAATTAATTCAGATTTTGTTGCATACTTTTCTTTCTATTTTATATAATTTATTTTCATTTTTCAGTCTGAAAATTTAGATTTGTAATCTTAATGAGGCTTTCCTGATTAATTAAAAGATTACATATACAATAAATACTCTTTAACACTTATTTTAGCCTGACACGTTTACATTATGGTTATATACCAAATCTATTAGTTAATAAAATCCTTCAGCTTCAGGGTTTGTGAAACCTTTACAAAAACAATTACAAAAACTCGGCAATGCGAACAGCAGTTTTTCTTTGTTTTGATGTTTACATTTCTGTGAGATTGCTCACATATACCAACAAAGTATTTCGATACATCAGGCGCCTGCCTCTTTAGGCTTAATCACACTGTGTGCTTCACTGTCGATAGGCCACCCATCCATCAGAGTGAAAAAAAGATTGCCACGTTAAACAGAGAAGAGCAGAGCCAATGTGAAAACTATCTCCTGCACCAACTCTTGACTCTGATGTGTCGACGTGCTATTTCTATTATTTTACTGTTGGAATTAAGAGCATCAACTCAAATTGACAGCTCAACCTTAATTTACACAACAAAGGATCCTAATCAGTTTGAACACACCAGTTAATGAGGAGTGTTTTCTTGCTTGGTCACATGGGTGCATAGCATGAACATCTTTGTCTGTTTTAATAGAGGTAAAAAGCATGGGTCCTGCTAAGTGGAGAGAACTTATAGGTAGGACACGTCGCCCCGTCTCTTTCCGAGAGATGGGCTATTTTGAGAAGGTGATTTTCCACTGCTGCACTAGAAATTGTCAATCACTTTTTGTCAACTTGGGTAAGTCTCCAAACTCCTCGGTACTCCTCCCTCGAGGCGTGATGTTGATATCGGGCAGCTTCTGGTGTGACAGAAGTCCTGGTTGCTTGGCAACAGGTACAAGTTTAGAGTCCGGTGTGACTGTGACGACCTGGGTGAGAGAACAGCCTGACAAGCCTGTACTGCGCGAGCACACACACACACACACACACACACACACACACACAGCTGTATCACAGTTGGATGTGTGCTCCTCACGTGGTTCTTGTAGGAAGGGGGATTAGAGGGAGCCAACAGTAAACTCTTCAGGGCAGTGCTGACATTAAACAGCACAAGTGTTTGAGGGATCGATGTGGGTACCTTGGAGCGGCCATCATTCTGGAGAACCACTTGTCCTTCATAGCTGCACAAACCACATATATGACACATCCATCATCAAAGGCCACAAAGTGATGTGGAGAGCTGCGAGGAGGCCTTGGAAACTTCACAGGGTTTCTAAAGACGGAGCCCCTCGCTGCTGCAGGGGTCTGTGGCACCAGGCACGACAGATTTGTTTCATAGACAAATAAATGCTGACTATTGCGGCTCATAACCACATGGCAAATGGTCCATCATCATTAAATGTTGGCACATTAACATTGCATTGGTAATGTGATGTTCCCATAAACTCTGCACTTTATGGGGCACAGCGTGTTCTCTATACCGACAAAACGCAATTCATGTCATCGTATCAAAGTTAGGCAGCCGACTCCACAATGTCACGAGCCACAAATAACTCGGAGATCATACAATCAGTGGGTTTACATGCACCTCAATAAACAGGTTATTCAGGGGAAACCAGGTTGCGCGGGCAATCAGAGATTCTGAACCGAGTTTCTGCTGCAGGTCAGTAATCACATTTCTCCCCGACCCCCGAGACGCTGCCTCTTTTCTTTCTCTTTTGATTGTGTGTCTGTATGGAGCAGACAGTGAAGAGAAAGGGCAGGCGGGGAGGAACTTCCCCTCACAGTGAAAATATGTCTGAATAAAAAAAAAAGGTTATATGTTCAGCAGTGAAAACAGACTATTGAGTTCAGCCTTACTTCTGTTAATTTCAGTCTCAGTCAGACTTTGAATGGAATCATTTATAATACAGAGATGCATCACTCCGTGTTGTCTTGACGAGATTAAGACGATTAGAAACCCGGTATCTGTGGAAACCAGATCTCCAAAACCCTGATAACATTACATTGTTTATGAAAACCGCTTACTGGAGGAATTATTTACTTTTCCTGTATGTCACAGCTTGCCGAGGCTTTTCATTGACACTTGGCTTTACACTTGCGGCTAGTAGACTTTTCACTAATTATTTAAGAGTCACTAGTCAAAAAGCCTTTTTGCTCCTAGAAGGATTGTTGATGTTGGCAACACGTTTAATTTCTATCTCTTCCCTCAACAACAGAAAATCTGTGAAAATAACTGTTAATGAAACAACACAAGTGGGAAGATAGCGTTGGTAATTGTTCAAATTTGATCAGCGTTGACTCACTGACAATTCCTTCTTAATGATCCACAAGTGCTCCCTTCTGCATTCACTTTCTATTCACAAAACAGGAGCTACAATTAACTCGTAATACTCTTTTTTGGCATTATATACCAGAGCCTGATTTCAAAATAACTCTGGCATTCAACACATGCCTAATACACAAAAACAAATCCACAAATGGAAATACAGCCCTATTTTCCTGTCTTCTAACTTCAGTTCTCTGTGGTACTGAAGCGGTTTCTTTGTACAACTGAAGTTTGAATCACTCACCACGCCTCAACCATGTGTAAAACCTTTTTAAAAAACCATACGTTTTGTTTATTAGACTAAAATGAGAGCATGCAAACCAATCAAAGTTTCAGTGCAGGAGAATATTTGTTCAGAAATCCTCACCTACAAAAAAGTGTCAGATTGAAACGACACTTAGAGTTAGTTCGCCCCATGACATGCCTACATTATGTTGGAAACTGTGCATCTTGTCTTTTTGTGTAGTTCTCAGTTGTTGTGTCTATTTTGTTCTTTATGCAAGTGTTTGTTCTGTTGGGCTACAAATCAGATTCATTTGCATATGTGCCTGCGTTCCTGTCATTTGCACGTTTCTCGTTCCCAATCAGTTGTCAGACTGTGAATGGGTGGTTTGAATTTGCAGATCACTGCTGAATCACACCACATCAGTGTCATGCATGTTTGTGACACTGATGGCGGAGGCGGGGGACTGCAGCACAACAGATAGAAAAACAAACAGGTCTCCAAGGTGATAGCAAAGATTTCTGAGACAGAAACCAATGTGCTTATTATGAGACTGGCAGGCTAAATAGGCTGGAGGTTGAGCCAAGAGCCGGATGGAGCACAGTAATCACGGGAAAATTGCACACACCTTAGTTTCAGATGCAAACACTTTGCATAATGTATCTATGGAGTTGTACATGTCACACAGCCAAAAACAGGTGAAAAGGCTACTTATCTCAGCTGACAAAATGCCCACAGAGAAGTCAATGTGAGCCAAAATTTAAAAGGAAATAAATGATTCAGACGGGAAACAGACAGTTAGTGTTGCATGTACCTGTGGCGGGGTCAACCGTCCGCTCAATCAGGTGGTCGTCCTGATGAACCCACTCGCCATTGCACTTGAAGTAGATCTGCGTGGCCGGGGTCGAGCGGCATTTCAGCGTCACCGGCTTGTTCTTCACGATAAACTCGTCCTCTGGCTCCACCAGGAAGTGAGGTAACAGGTCCGAGAAGGCGGCAGGAAGTGTTGCTGTGGCGTGCTCGGACCCTTCAAAGAAAAAGAAAAATAATGGATTTTAGAGGGATGCCAAACAAAAACGCTTTGAAGATTTCAAGTTGCAGCAGACGTCAAATATCTAATGCAGACACTCAGTGTCCTTGGTGAATCACAACTCATACATATGGATATGAGAGAGGCTAAAAAAGACAGAGACAGATGGACTGACAGAGTGAAAGAGAGACTGTATGCAGAAGAGTTGGCAGTGACAAAGCTTGGCCTTGTGCGTGCTCTTGGCTGGGTCAGGGGGGGTAGTGGAGTCCAGGTCTTCACTTTAGCTCTTAATCACAGCCCTTTAACATCACTGATGGACTGGCGGCCATAAATCCCGTCTCAGCGACTGGGCCACTTCACACTGTGTTATACGGCTCCTCAACCAGGACTCTAACTCTAGCCGCATTAAGCAAGACAGGGCAAGAGGCCGGAGAGGTTAAAGATGACTGACAGCTAGACAGACAGTTATCTTTTAAAAATCACTTGCCATGTACAGTAGATTCACTTTTATTCCTCCAGAATCTGACATACAGGAGATGTGGAGGAAGAAGAAGAGGGAAGAAACATCTCTTCTGAGCTAAGATGCAGACGCTGTCCTTCAGGGGAACAAATTCTGCGATTTACAGCAAACCTTTACGCTCGCTGCAATATGCTCGACACAAACGCTGAACGACACAACGGAGCCCACAGCGCACACGTCCTTCCTCCACGAACACAGCTCCTCTCTCTAAACATATTAGCTTTGCGCGAGGGATCGCGAGAGGACACGGAACGGAGGGAAAAGAGGAAAATAACCTCTTTACGACACCGACACTCAGGGGAGACCAGTAAATCCCAAAATAAAACCCTTTTAAAAGAGGGGTAATATTAATTTACTGCCCTGAATCCAATATGGCTGACAGATCAGGCATTAACAACCTTCTCCATCACTCCCTGTGCAGCAGGAAAGGACGGTAGTCCACATCTCTCATAATGAAACGGCAACACTCGTGCTGACCTTTCTCTCCTCTCAGCCTCTCCTCCCTCGGCCAGCCTTCGTTCATCCTTGCAGTTTGCTGATGCCCGGGTCCGGGATAATATCACGTTGCGTCATAAACACCAATCTTTGGATAAAGACATTATCCGCCGGTTCCTCCCCCACTGCACATTATATTAATGTCTCTTCTTCTCCTATTTTTCTTTTACCCCTGTGTGCTGAGTTGCTAATTTATCAGGATGAGATAGTGAAGCATGCCACTGCTGCTGCCGCTGAACCCCATTAATGTTTCGTGTACATGTTTAACTCTTAATGAAAACTAAATGTTCTGTGTCCAATGAACGACATACATCACTTGCTGACACTTTCCCCTTTTCCAATCACATTTGCTTTTTGCAACGCATTTGCAGGGAAGAAAATGTCATTAATATGGCAGCTCCCTATTCAGGACCACATTATTTACTATGTATGCCAGTGTGTGTTTCTTCTCTCGCGGTGTGGAGGAAAAGGCCACAGTTCATCATGAATGGAGAGTATAATTGCTCTAACGGAGAGCCAAAACTTTGCTAATAAACAGCGTGGGACCAGTAGGTCAGGTTGTTTGAAAGTGTGTTGGTCCTAATGACGGCGGCTTCTTCTAATGGGCCGGCATCCAGCTTTGTGACCACAGCCATTAGCCGGCCGGGCTGACCCTCTGTACTCCCCGCAGACACAAGACGACAGCTCACTAAAACAGTGGGCGAGACTCGCCTCACACCTGCCAGGTTAATCATCTCATAGAGGACAGATGATGTTGAAACAGAGAGTGAAACAAACGCCACCTGAGACGCCGACGAGTCGTGAGAATGGCTTGATGAGCTCCTGATGCTGTTAACTCACCGCTGGCTTCTCATTTGCAGGGGTCACATTCAACACGAACTCTCAACTTTTGATGATGTTTGTGTGCGTCTGTGTGTGTTTGTGTGTGTCACAAGAGGTCGAGGTTAGTCTTCCATTTTAGTACATGCACTTCAGGTTAATGAGGTTAAACACATAATTTCTTTCGAGAAGTAAATTGTCATTTTATGGGAGGGCATTCTAGTCACGCACTGCTTTATATCAAACCCTTAATGGAGGGCTGATGCGTAGTAAATTGGCTTAGATTATTGTTACGACACAATGTACTTCAAAGTCAGCGTGTGCGCACACACACACACACACACACACACACACACACACACACACACACACACACACACACACACACCGGGAGTATCAGCCACTTAACAGACTTGTTGCGGGTCAATGCACAAATCAAATAGACGTACAGCAGCACTATCGGCCCTGCATTAGATTCCACTGCGATTGGCCAAAGCCGCCATTAATTGCCATTGTCCATTGCCAGAGTACACACGCAAACATCAAACCCAGGATGCTAAATGTGTCCCTTGCTGATCATTCGGCCAATGAAGATGATTGAATGGATACATCATGCTGAATGGGTTGCAAGGGCCCAGTAACCATTACATGACTATCAAACATTATCATAAAAAAAGAATCCGGAGGAATCGTTCAGATTCTTGTACTTTTGAAAAGAAACGCATCAGGTTGTGACCCGATATTTGTCTGCAGCTGCTATTCTCTCGAGAGACGATTCATTATCATTCAACTGACCTAAAACACACGCACACGCACACACAAACACAACAAGGGTGCACCAGCTGTCAGTGTGCTGAGCCGTGATGTCCAGGGCAGATTTCCTGCAGCACACAGACCCCATGTCTCATGTGTCCATCTGACCACATCATCTCCCAAAATCAGGGATGGAGCACGTCCACCGGAGGAAGTGCAGTCGAAGACACACAAAATACATATTTATAAAAGAAATACATAATAAATAAAAAAATGTAATCTGAAAAAAGTCATATTCCTGTAACCAATGTAACCGTATATGCACACACCACTGCATTTTTAAAAAGCATGCAGGATTAGATTTTCACAAATGTTGCAGCTTTGTAAAAGTCTTTTGTTACTGTCCATCTTCAATATTTTTATAATGATTATTACTTTCATGTCACCTATTGTATCACTTCCCAGGAGTATGCATCTTGAATCTTATTTTGAAATGAAATTCGTCATACTTATCCTCACCTCTCCTCTGCGCGTGTCAGCGTGCCCCATACTGTCGACTTGTGTTATCACGTTTGTAAAATAAGCATATATTTTTTTATTTCACTCCTCGTTGTCTACTTGGAGAACAGAATTGCTGAAAGCACCACAGCATGAGGATGTCAGCAGGGGGAAAAACCATAACTAGAGAGAATATAACCCTCTTTTGTGCTTTGTGTTCCTCCCTCATGGCACCAACACATCGTGCCCTTTGGAGCCAATTACAATTTCATTTTTTTCTTTTTTACAACGTCATGTCCCCGAAGAAAAGCATCATTGAGCAATCACTGGGCATAATTTACATCACAGTGATGAACAGCAGCTATAACAAGTGTTTTACGACACCATCAGCACCTTACAATGTCCTCCGAAATGAATTCAATTAAAATCACTATCCAGAATATTAAACCATTTCATGTTTAGCTGCCATTAACAACAAAGCCGAGATGAAATTTGTCACAACCACTCAGTTGGTTGCCGTTTTTCTTCGGAGTGCTTGGGTTTGCTAAAGTGGCTTTCTGGATGCTTTTATACCATTAAGTATCTTTATTTGATAATGACTCTAAATATAATGTATGTATATTAGGCTTCTGGGAACAAGAGCGCTGTTCCTGTGGTTACGTTCGATAAGCCTCAAACAACATTACCATTGGCAGTGATCAAACAAGCAGAAATAGAATGAATAAGGGGGGGAAAAAACTCCATCCACCATCATATATAATCTGGAGCACGGCTGACTGATGTATGTTTGTCCCTAGATGACAAATATTTACTCCTCCACATGTCTGCGATTCAGAATACATTTTTCAATGAGACAACCATGCTTCAACAAGCACTCCTTCAACCACACACTCTCTGTCAAACGACACACGCTCCTGTAAATTGTACAGGCACACACACATTTGTAGAGCTGAAAAAACACACACACACACACACACACACACACACACACACACACACACACACACACACACACACACACACACACACACACACACATACATAGCTTAGAAAAAAACACATACGCAAAAATATAGACCACTAGCATGCAAAAAAAGGGGAAAATCTGCTCACAAACAGCGTTGTCTTTCTACCGATCAATGAGAGATGCAGAATTATGCATGAATAACTAAAATGCAGGTTTACACAGAAGTGTTCAAACACCAACACATTCAGATACCATCCAATATCCCTGGCTATTAGGGTTGGGCTAGAAAACAATCAATCGCTGGCAGTAAAATAAACATGTAGGGGAGAAGACACCCATGGCAGCCCAGACTTCATCATATCACGTCTGCATCGGTGTTGAAGGATGCAGGGAGACTTAAGAGAAGAAGAAAAAAATCAGGGATGAAGGACAGGTGGGGGCTGGGAGAACGGGGCTGAATAAGTAGTACATGCCATGCATGACATTATTACAATCTTCCCCGATTTAAATGAATAGAAAATTGGTTGCTAAGCATCCATATTGATGCAAGGCTGTACATCTGTGTGCATATATTAAATCAGGACGCTAACAACACGTTGCCTCCAACGTTCCCTGGCGAGAATATTTCCATGAGGGATGCGTTTCTGAAGCTGGGGTCACATCATCAACTTTGAGAATTGCCATCAAAAGCCGGCCACATAAATCATCTCTACTCGAACAGGCAGCACTTTGAATGATTAAATGCTGGGTTTTTTGAGTGATGTTGTTCAACAAAAAGAAAAAAGTGAGAGCTGTTAGTTGTGTAAATACGGTGCATAGCAACACCATTAATGAGCCTTACACCTTTGAACAGGAGCTTACACATCTGCTGATTCCGGTTTGTTGAATGTTATTTATTCATTTTCCCTGTCATCTATTTGAAGCGACGCCTCAGCAGGGGGGTCCAAGCAGGGAAGAAACTTTGTGTCGTGTACCTTTGCCACCAGCGCTGACACTCCCTGACACCTTCGCTTGCCTTTCAAGGCGAGACGCCGTCTTTAAAAGGCACATTTGCCTTGAAACCTATGAGACCATTTTAAGCTCCTGTCAACGTAAAAGAGCTGACATTTTGAGAACTGTGCTTAAGTGACAGAGGCTGCCCGTGTGCGAGTCTGTGCAAATGTGCATGTTTGTGCAAATGTGTGGGAATAGATGTGATGTTTAACGAGATCAGCAGCTGGGAGCCTGTATTTGTGTACATAACAGCAACAGACAGACACGTTTATCTTTTGCCGTATGAACCGTTATCGGGTCGGCCGCGTGATTCAGAAACAAACGTTTCTATTCTTAGAAGGATCATTAACACTGTGTGGACAAAGAGTCTCCAGATTGGCAAAAAGATTCATATTCATCAGTCAAGTGCGACAGCTGATCCTTTGTCGCCCTCCATTTCCAGATGTTGGCTGACTCCGCCTCCCAAACAATCTGTTTCCTAAAGCAGTGGTTTAATCACTGGCTGTGACTCTGTGTCCTGCACTGCATAATTCAGTGACTACACTGGCTTGGGTATTTACTCAAGTTACATATATGCTGTCCTCTTTCATTACACATTTGAGGGCATTCCAAATTAAGTATGAGAGTAGTTAGCCGCTTTATGTGGAAATAAACTTTTGATCATGGCCTCATATTCAACATCATCTCCTCAAGAGAAGAAGAGCTTAGTTTTAAGTGAAAAATGCATATTTCAAACCCAGAGCATGACAAAGATCAAGCTGCATTATCAGTTGGAAATGTGCTCCTCTTTGGCTGTTAGCGTCTAAATAATCGCTCGTTCAAAACAGCAAAATGGCAGATGACAAATCATGAATGCACTTCCATAACCATCTCTGCTTTGAAAAGTTTTCGTTTCGCTATTCCATGTTGTGTGTATGAGGTCACTTCAACCAAGCAAAAATATTCAGCTGAAAAACAAACAAAAAAGCAAAGATCCCTCTGCAAAAGTTCTCAAAAATGAATCAAGGGGCTATGGAATAGTTTGAGAAATTCACAAAGCACAGTAGAGCCTGTGCAGACATGAAACACACATTTTGGGAGGTACATTCAAAATGCCTTGCTGTGGCAAAACTCGGGACGCAAATGCCTCTGATTCTTCAAAGCTTCACCTGTTTGGTGGTTCAGTGCATGTTTTTCCAAAAGAGTCACAGAGATTTAAACCCATTTTGACTTAATAACTTCACACAATCCTCACAAGGAACGCAAGGCAACCTGAGCTGCCAGGAGGGACAGACGTCTTTGCCATCCAGGACACGCACACGCACACGGATTTGTCGTCCCCTTGCGCTTTGCCGGAAACGAGGTTATCCAGAAGCAAGTTGATTACAGATCTCAACGCCGGCATGGGAAGAAACGCGGGGCAGAGAGGGAAAAGAGGAATTCTTAAATCTTTGAAATGGATGTAAGGAAATAATAGGCGGATGGAGGAAAGGAAAAGACAAGAGACAATTTAGATTACCAAGTTAATCCTTTAATTACCGGATATGCCTGCAGCTAAAATGAGGTTTCACACACTGCATTTTACAATTCGAAAGTGCAGAAAGCGAGACAGACTGCCACGATGATCAAGAGCCATAAACCTTGAAATGATGGAATGTCAGTATCCCCGGTAATCTATATTGTTTACGATGCTGGAAAAACTGAACAAAACACTAGAAATTGCAATTGTTACTTGGAGAGCTTTGCAATTAGATAAAGCAGGTTCTCTTTCAGCTGGTCTAGCGGCACACAATATGCCAAGCGTCCACACAGACAACACACCAGTTTAGAGACCGTCCCAAAAAAAACAAAAAAAACGCTTCAATTTGGCCACATGACAAACCAGCAGAGTGTATAACTGCTGATATCGCCAGAAGTTATTCAGTCTGTTCCAAAGGCTTTTGACACAAACCGTTGTAAACGTGAAGCCCCCTGCGACACTTGTCAACCTGCCTATTCCTTTCTCTTCCTCCTCCTCGTCTGATCATTTACCCTCCTCCTGGTGAAGATCCGAGTGGAAAGAAATGGGGGATGACTCACCCTCCAATTAGTGTGACGGAGCATGGAGGCTCCTCAGCATCAGACAGAGAATTAGAACATAACACAAAGATATGATCCATAACAAGGCTGTGATAAAGCATCACCTGTTCAACCTTAATTACTCAAACAGTATGCCCGCACCAACGTTACAAATTAACAAACCACCAGCACCTACTGTAGCAGCGTCTGTGCGCTCGCCAACAGTGTTGCGTAAAGACCACGTAAACACATGCTGAAGTACAGGGGGGAGATCTCACTGGTTGAGATGATAAAAGAATGGAGATAATGCACTGATATCAGGTTTAGACATCACATGTTAATACTAACATAATGGGGCCATCTCACTTAGCGTGCTAATATGGCTAATTAGCATGAAATGCAAAGTATGGTTGAGGTTGATAGCAATGCCAGTTTTTTTTAATCAATGATGGCACTAGAAAGAAAAGTCAGGGGACCACCAAAGGCATTAGCATTCATTCTCTGGGCACCATGGATGTCTGTACACAATTCCATGGCAATCCATCCAATGGTAGATATTTCAGTCTGGACCAACCAACACCGCCCTCCCCAAATCAAATCAATGCTGCTAGCCTGGCAAAAGAAAATTGTTTGACACATGAAAATACAAATAGAAATGTTATTTGTCTTTCATTCCCAACGTCTTCTATATTCCAGAGACATAAAATGCCAACTCCACCCTCCTCTATAATCCATAAATGTGAAGAGAATAATTAATGCTGCAACCGTTACAAATGCAGACATGTGGCATTATCAAAAGACAGGAGAGTGCATCACAATGTCACACGTTCACAAGTGACAAAGACGTGAAAGAGAAATATAACAGGGAATTATATAGATAAGTGTGAACCCAACAAGAAATAAAAGACAGAGCTGGTTATCTGATATGACTTTCCCTGAGAAGCAAACCAAAGCACATCTGAACTTCACGTGTGTTTAGGGTATCAGTTGAAGGCAGAAGCGCCGAGCAGAGGGGGAAACTCATTTCAGCCCAAACAGATTTCTGATTATTCTCTCCATTTTTATTAATTCATTTTTTACAGCTCCTTCCAGTCCTCCTCACATCATGACCAAAAGCAAAGACACACTTGCGACTGTGATTTAGCAATGCATGAATACAAATCGGTTTTCGGAAGAAGCACATCTTTCATTACTCAAAACACACCTCCTCCCCATTTCAGTTTAATCTACCTAAAAAAAGAAATATGAATTTGAGTTTTCTTAGCCAATTCAAGGAAGTGAAATTACACTTGAAGCACTAACTTTGGAATAAAATGAAGCCCTGACAGCAGCCACATGTAACATTCACACCAGCAAATAAAAAAAAACACAACAACACACTGATCTGGATAATGTCCCGTTAAAATCCCAGTGACGGCAGCTGGTTCAACAGCTTAGCGTCCTCACTTGAGAATGACTCATGTTTCTTGGCCTTTTATCTGGGCCTTGATAATCACTCCTCTAATATGTACATGACTCCTCACCTCGCCTCGCCATATATATATTAAGAGTGAGGATAATTAACATACTGTACAACCCTGTCCGGGATACACTGAGTGAATAATAACGATAATCAAAGTGACCAATGTAAAGTCACTGTCGACGCCAGTGAGGTCAAAAAATAAATAAATTGCATAAGAGTTTTTATTTTTTTTATAGTAACAAGATTAGAAGAAAACCAGCAGCTCGGCAAGCGATCCAAATAAAAATAAATGGAGCTGATGTTGCTTCTTGTTTTTTCTCCCAGACAGTCCAATTTCTTTTGTTTTAACAACATTGAGGTATAAAAAGAGGCGAGAGGAAGAGATGGAGCCTCACCTGAGCACAGTGCTTGTTCTGCCTTAACGCTGCAGATCAGATGTAATGTCAGAGGCTTTAAGCTACTTTAGGCTCTGACTGCTGATGCCTACACAATGTAACTCCCCACATCCGGCAACTCCTAACACTTTGAAAATAACTATTATTTTACATCATCAATTTCCTTTTAAGAGACGTTTAAAACGATTACACGATGAATAGCATGTCGGTGGGTTTATACAATTTTAATGCAGACAATCTGAGGGGAAATTAGGGGTAATGAGAAATGTGATTGTGATTAGCAGGAGGAGCAATGGAATATTGTCAGTCACACACTGTTTATTTACTAACTGATGGAAGTATTATTTAAAGGATAAGCCTTGCAATTTTCTATAATTTGGTTATTGTTAACAATCCCCAAAACAATGACAAAGCCAACATATTTTAGCATGAAAGGTGTATGACTTCCTCCTCGTCTCTGTGGAAAGGCCGTGAGAATATTTACATACAGGTCGCAAATGTAAAATATAATCTTCTAAAAAAGCTAAATAGTTTACTAAAACAGATGGGTACTGCAGTCTTAGGCTCACCGTATTCGAAAAGGAATTCAGAGCGTGTTTGTTGGGGACTATTTTCAGCTGCAGATTTAATACAAATCTGGTGCGCTTGAGAGTATTTATGGTCCCAGAATAGTGTATGTGGGATTGACTCAAAATACACAAGTGTTCATATTCATAATAATGAGGGAACATGTCACCCAGTGTCAGTGTGAATCTTATTATTTTTGGACAACAATGGAGGTCTTTAACACAGAGGGGTGAGTGCCAGCCTTTTCATAAAATTTGTTAACAAAAGGAAAAATTAGGAAATAATACCTCACGTCAGTGCAACTAGCAACACCACAATACTTAATCAAAGGTAAACATACAATTAAAGATTTATGTCCAAAAAAAAGAAGGAAGAAATGCATTTTAAACAATGCAGCTTTTTATGTTGAGTTATTGATTTAACATGTAAGAAGCACTTTAATGTTGAATCTGGTCCAGGTGGCTGTCAGGCTCACTACTTCATATGCTGCTGCTATATTTTATGTTTTAATAATGCTGTGTGAAAAATCTAAATATGCAAAGAGAGATTCTCTTAATTGGATCGAATGAAAGAGAGTAATGTCTCAAACAATGGAGATACTCAAATACTCAGCACATCAAAACCACCTAGCGAGTAAGCTACTCGGTTACTTTGCTCCTCTCACGAGTGTCTGAGGCAGATAAGCAGCAAACAGGGATCCTCCTCCTGGGCTGTTACAGCGACTGATGATCTTCTGACAGATGATTCGATGAGGTGGGACAGCGCCGCTACGCTGCTAATAACACCTCACCGCCAATAAGGGCTGAAGACATGCACCATCTGATAACAAGGGAGCTGCTCTCGGTGTACAGAAGGTGCTGAGAATATTAATCTTCATCTCGCTTCTCATTTTCTACTCTGCACTCTTTTCTAATTTGATTTGATATTTTTCAGAGTCACATTTTCAAAACATATAGAAAGTGAGGCGTGGGCATGTAAAATGGTAATTTAGATATTTGACGATATTTTTTACACATTTTCCTCCTGTGACCCAAGTTCTGTAGCTTTTTTTATATATTGAAAATCTAAAAAGGCAGGCTGTAACATTTCCAGTTTAATTAGAAATAGACTGTTTGCCAGTGTAAATCAGATGACGATGATGCCGCCCACAATTAAATCTGCTCTACAGACTGTGCCTTTCTGCGAAAATCACCATAATTGTGTTTCTCTGGACAAGAAGCCGGCCAGTACTCACATATTGGTTGTAAATGCTTTCATGTCAGTGTCAGTACAACAAAGTCATCCGTGCAGTTGTAACACACGGTCCAAGCTGCTGTGGCCTCATCTGACACTGAGGGAAATTAAATGTATTAACACAATGGTCAGCTTCTTCTTTTCCCCCTCACTTATATTTGCAGAGGGGGTTGCAGCCTTAATATGCACAATACACAAATTCTTCAAGCCGTCCTTGAGATCCTCCCATGGAGACTCCCAGGGCCTTTTCAATCTGTTATCTGTGTGTATAATGAATACTAAAAACGCATTATGAGAACAAATTCAGAATGTTTGCTTTGTTATTGTAGCATGTTGAGCACAGTAGACTTTTCTCCTGAGTTCCCGCAACAAAGGCAACAATAGCTGGTCTGAGGTTTTCCTCCCTCCTCCCTTCACAAATCCATAAAGAGCCTTCATATCATGGCCAAGCACTATATTACAGAGACAGAAATGGCTTTCACATCCAACCCAATAATGTGCATGAACAATAGCAAAGCAGTAGGTGACCGGCAATAAATATCTGAAAAGAGGCACTTTGCTCCAAGATAATGTACCAATACAATTCAAGCTATGAGCCTAGTGGAGACATCAAATTAGGGCTGTCGGCCACTGCATACACCAGCCTGAAGAATAGGGAGAAGTGCTTTAACGGCAAAAAAGATCATTACCTAAATTAATAAGACCACTTTTTATAAATTCAGCATGTCACCTTGTACTTTCTCGTACACGCCTTTGAAAAGAGAGTCCTCGTGACTAACTACAATTAGGGCTATTCTTGTTTGACTGTAAAACTAGCAGGGAAATTGGAGTCTCAAACTATAGGCTCACTCTGAGAGCATTTGAATGTCATTTGGATAATGGAGAAGTACTCAAGGTATTTTTGGGGAATTGCTTTGAAATGCAAGGCAGGTGACGATTCAGACAGGCTGTGTACAAGGGAACCACCGGGTGAATTTTGTTTTAATGCCCATTGAGAATTTGAAAAGGGGAAAATGTTAGTCCGACTAAATTTGGCATGACGGCCTTATTTCACTCTCAGATACTCTGTCTAAATAATGGGCCACTTCCTCCTATAAAGCAGGACATTGTATGGCTTCCAGCTAACCGCCTGCCCACAATTTAGAGAAATTGTGAACAGCCCACTGCCAGTCCGTCGGTGGAGCATAAGTGAGGAGAGGATTTACGACAGAACAGACTAA
Organism: Myoxocephalus aenaeus; assembly: GCA_038501785.1. Classification (NCBI taxonomy): domain Eukaryota; kingdom Metazoa; phylum Chordata; class Actinopteri; order Perciformes; family Cottidae; genus Myoxocephalus; species Myoxocephalus aenaeus. Next base: position 6,190,599 of record JBAMJR010000161.1, on the reverse strand, counting down.
ACTAAACTATGGGCCAACATTCATGAAAGTTTTACTTCCAATATGTACCAAAATCAAAATTCTGCGAGTAGTGCTGCTCGCTTGATTTTGACACTTTAAATTATCCTTCATCGAGCCTCCAGTCAAATGCTTGATTTCTCATCAAAGCATCAGAAAGCCCTTTTTGTAATTCCCCTTTGCCTGTTTTTAATCCTGCTTGTTTTGTGGATAGTGACACGCATTTTAAACATATTACGAATTTGTGAAATACTCTTTTCCTTGTCCTGTTGGATATATATATGGGTTAATTTCATCCCTCTGCATCTGCTTAAAGAACAGACTGTGTATGTTTAGCTTAGCTCAATGACTGGAAGTAGGGGAAACTGCTAGTCTATCTCTGCTAGGAAAGCCTTCTAGCAACCTCAACATTTTCAGGTAAATTCATCAGTCCTATATAGGAGTTTGCAACATAACAAAAAACACAACAACAGACATAGCAGTCAACGTACAGAACAATAAAACATAAAACCAATAATAAGGGGAAACCTGAAATAACAAACAGGGTACCTCTTGGCTACAGCACTGCTGCTAACCTTCAGTGTGTGCAAATTAATTGAAAGAGTGCAAATTAAGTGGTTTTATTGTGCGCACTAAAAATAAATGTTCGGATCTATTACACCTGGCACTGAAGAGTCTGGCGAGTAACTCTGCCCGAAGAGAAAAAGTAAAATCTTGGTATGTGTATCGGTAAAAGCACACTCGTAAACTCATTTTACCTGTGAATCTAATGTAAACGACACAAGTTCCTGCATTTCTTGTGCATTGTGTATAAAATGAATTATTATATGATCAAGATTAAACTGTAAATTAAATGACTTGGTCTGTGGCTAAATATGAGCCACCACAGTGGTATAATACAAAGGACGGGTGGCAACCAACAAAGTGCAAAGAAAATAGATATTTCAGACAGAATTATGTTTCACAGACAGAACGGTTTGGTTATTTTCACAATTTCTAAGATCCTTCGGACAAAGGACTGAATTTGTAAAGCACTTGTCATCGTGTCTCAGCAGAAAAAAAGCTGATCATATTCACCGTTTTCAGATTTTAGGATAAGAGACTATTTTTTTCCTTTCTTCAGATTTAATGATGAAGCCTTACCGATAAAGAAATACTGTGGTATCATCTATTCATTACTTTGCTGCTTTAGTTCTGTAATTATATCCACATTTGTCATGAATGTACTGTGGTCATTATCCTGTCTGAGCTGCATAAATTGAGATCCAGGGTAAATGGCAAGAGTGTTAGATCTACAATGCCATTAAAGCAGTAAAAGTATGCATACCATTGTTATTATTATTATTATCACCATCATTATTGAACTACTAATGTTGAATATATTAGTAACCTGTAGTTGAGAATATCCACATCAAATGATGTAATCATCTGTTTAAAATCATAATATAATTCATTAACAAGCTTCATGTTTTCGTGAACAAATTACAAGTCAGTTAGACTTCTAATTATGGAGCTTTCAAAACACACACTTCGCTCTATACAACGCTTAAAAAAAAAAAATCCTCTTTGTTTCATTTTGATGAAATTACAGCCTGTCGCAGCACATAATGATATACAAGGTCACCGGCAAAAAGAAGACGTTAAATGCTGACATGAGACTAAGTACATCAGTGAGAGAAAGGCTCGAGTAATGAAACGTGTATAATATATATATATATATATATATATATATATATATATATATATATATATATATATATATATATCTCTGTAACATGAGACTGGTCAGAAGTGACACATCTGTGGCGACCACCTGGCTGGTCCCTGCAGTTATTTGAGGGAAGTGCTGCTGGTCGAGGTTATGAATGTTGGTCATTGTGTAAAACAGCCCTTTTGTTTTTTGTTGTTGTGAAGGATCAGAGATCTGATGTCCGGTGGCAACCCGACCCCCCTCCTCATAACCCTCCAGTGGAAAGACAGATTGCCTATTTTTCCATCACCTGTGCCGGGGCCGGGCCCATGACACCTGCTCGACGAGCACAGTTTAGTGTGCTCCCTGTCAGCTAACGTATGGGTCTATTGATGTGCTGTGACTGGGCCGGGCTGATCCTACCCAACACGCATTAGGGCCAGCTGTTGCTCCTCATCTGTCTCCGTGTGTAGCCCGATAGCCACAAACAGACAGTAAACACAGGCTGCTCCAACCATAACGCCCCATCTACCTTCACCCCGTCCCGCTGTCTCACAATACCATCATTTCCTGGCCGCAGACTAAATGACTGTAGAAGTACCGTCTTTAATTGAGTCCAAGAATGTGGCTGATGGGGAAAAAAGTTGATTCACTGCAAGCATGGTAATTGCAGTCTTGATTACACCCATCTGAGAAGCTAATTCTAAGATTCAAGACTCAGTGAGGCTTAATGGAACGGTCTGCACAATCGCAGTTAGACGAGTTAACAATGCAACGTAAACACTACAAATTGCATGCTGCCGCGTTTGACACTGATGATTAAGGTTAAAGAATTCAATAATGATTATGGTAAGTGCATGGAAACAAACAAAGGACCTTGACAAATACATGTGAAAACCACTCCAGACTCATCAAGTAATCAGCTGAAAAGAACAAACAAACAAAAAAACGGCACATTTCCCACAAAACTAGTCTCGTGGATTTCACTGCATTCAGTATTAGATCATTCGAGGCAACAGCATCAGAGGCTCGGGGACACTCTACCTACCCTGTAGAGAAAGATGAGGGAGACGCCCTTTTCAAAGTTTGAGCCCATGAACCCCTGAAAGGTCTGTTCATGCCCCTGCAGGCATGAATAATCACCCTCAGCTCCCCTGTAATGTGCTGCGGATGATGTATTGGGCCACATTTATTACTGCTCCGCTTCCACCTGGCTAGGAGCAGCAAGTCCTCCATTAAAGAAAAGAACGAAGAAGAAAAAACAGGCCTGCAACAAGATTTCTGCACAGCCAAAGACTTAGGGAAGGCTTAGATCCACTGTTAAGACTGCATGACCTATTTGGTGAAAATTGGCAGTCATGGACAGCTCCCATTTTCTCTTTAAACACATCTTCCCATTGAATTCCCTTTAGTTTAGTGCAGTAAATCTATTCAACCATTCGGGGCTACTTGCATTGCTAATCCACGTCCACATTCACATGTCTGTAAGATTTCTGTCATCTCAGCAGGGAAGGGAAGCAACAGTCCAATCAAGACACGCACCGGCTTCAGCTCGTACGCATGTGCAGGGTGTTGTTACCATTGGAGATTAGTCCTGTCCTACAGGATAACACATTCTTATTTTAATGGTAATATGGGATTAAAATTGCCAACACTTCCCAGTGGTTTTACCGGATTACAGCATCATTACATGGCATCCTTTAGCTGTCAAATTAATTGTACAAATTTGCCCTTTCGACAAACATGTCAGACTACTGGCTTAGACAACACCAATGGGTTGTGACATAAGGGTCAAGCTGACGTGTTATGAGAAGGTGTTTTGAGGCAATTTTGAAAATATCATGTGGCCTCAGTGTTCAGTCAAGAAAAATAAGATATGAAAACCACTCTGAACAGAATAATAGACTAAAGCAGCTGTCTGAGGTCTAACCAGCAGAAGGGGAAGTTTGACTTTTGGCTGTGCCTTTTGATACCGACTGTAATAAATTCATTATAATGAAGTTATGTGATATGATGTGTCAAAAATCCGAACATTCAGTGAATAGTAATGCGATTACTTTTCTACTGGGATGAATCATTTCTAGAAAAACAGCGCACCACTGCAGGAAACCGTGTTTGGCAGACTTACAGCGGCTTTTACATGGCCCACCTTCTCCTACAGTCTCTGAAGGTTGCTGGTTTTCTAGCTGTTGCTCTCCCTCGGTTCATTTTCTCTCCCTCTGACGCTATAAGCTGCAAGTCTTGCAAATGCAGTTGATAAAGGTCAACATTGTTAAGTGCCCATATGTATGTGGGAAAAGGCCTTTATTATTACACCACCTTATTCTGGTGCGGAGAGAGCCTCAGCCTGCCGGTATTCTGAAACTAATGCGAGCGGAAAGGAGAACATTTCCAGCTATTGCACCTGCAGAGCCAGTGAGCAAATACGTGTGCACGTATGGTGTTTGTACATCCGTGTACGTGCAGCATGTGTCTGAGAATGCCTGTGTGCCGAGAGGTCGCAACATGAATCAATTTCAATCCATCTTCTGGAGAGAAATGACTCATTTGTCCAATTCATTACATTGTTCCATTCTATTGTGAAAGCCCCATGAAATCACACGCCTCTTGATTGAAATCATTGCCAGTGGGAGAACCTGGCCAACACCCTCACAGGAGCCGCCATTCTGAAAGTGAGTGAATCATTGATTTTCAGCCGGAAATCATCAAGGCGAATCTATAGTAAATGAGAGAGGCGATGGCAAATGGTCTAGTTCAGCAGGATATTCAGTTATCACTGTATTCTTTTATAGACAGGCCATGGTGTCCAGCTATTTTCGAGCTTGTGGTTAAGTGAAGACCAGTCACTCTCAGAGGGAGTTTGTTCCTGCGCTTTGCTAAAGTGCAAATGGAAAGCACCCTTGAGTGCGCAAAATTGTGTGAGAAAGAGTTTGAAAGAAATTGTAATCTTGCCAAAAATAAAAAACGAGACAAGAAAGCAATAACATCCCAAACTAACACAGATATCCTATTGTGGGTTCCACGCCGAAGGGTTGCTCTATGAAAATGAGCTGCTTTGATGTTTGATTAAAAAAAAAAAAAACTCCTCCTCTGGATCCCTGTACAAATTGTTTGAAAATTAATAATGCTTGAATTAGAAGATTTAATAAAAGGGCTAACAGCGCAAAGCTAGTTTAATAAAAATACATAACATTGTCCGTTTTGGGCCTTATTTCCAGTTCAACAGAGTTGATATCTTCATCAGGATAGAAACAGCTGTTATAGAAAGAGAATTGTGCATGTTGCACTCCCAATTATCCAAATCCAATGACAGTTTGTCCAAATTTGGTGAATGGAAAATATGTTTTCACGCGACCACGTATACCTACTCTGAAGTTATGTGTGCTTTCAAAATAGCAAAAATCATTTTGTGACAGGGACTCCAATTAATCAAAACATTTCTTTGACATATGTCAAACCACAAACATTAGTGAGGACAACACATTAAGTACTGACAGATGCTGCAGACTTGAGAATAAGGTGTCTGGCTGTAATGCTGCTGACAGACAGCGAGAGACAAAGATTAAGGCAGAAAAGGCTCCTCGTTCTGGGTGTGGATACCCTTGGTATGGAAATGTTTTTAGAGGCTGAAGATGATAACGGGCGCCTTCTGGGCTTCTGCTTTGTCACCTGGTCTGTTTTCATTTATATATGTAAAGCACGGTGAGGATAAAAAGGTCACTTGGAGCTATAAAGTAGAAGACGTATGATTTGTTTTCTCGGACAACACCATGAAAAATGCAGGCAGAAGCCTTGTTCGGCCTTTGATGATTATGTTTGAAATTCAGCCGATATCTGAAAAATGTACTCGATAGAAGCTCCGTTTGTGCAGACTTCAAAACCATCAGTAATGGCTCCAGCTCCAACGCATAAAATGTTTGGACTGCCAGTGCATTTCAGACCGCTTTACAAGTTGATAAAAAACAACAACATAATAATTCCGATGTTTCAGATGAGTCGTGACTCACTTTAACTATTCCTCTGGCTGTGTCAGCCTTAAATATTTTGAGATTAAACAACTGATTGACTTGGCTGGCCCGAGGCTACTTGGGAGCTGTGATGGACCGGTGCCAGAACCTGATGGGTGGAAGCAAAGAAAATATTTGGTTCAAATGTCCAAATGTAGGAGTACGTCAGTAAATAAAGCACTCAGCTGTCTTGGAGGTACATTTTCCTGCGAGAGAAGCCGTCAACAGGACAAAGAGCTGGGTGCTGCACTGCACTGTGGTTTATCCCTTGCCTGGTATGAACAATAAAAAGGCTGGCACCGCATTACGGGGTGTGTGTGGGTGTGTGTACACAATCTGAGTGCATGCGAGACTGAATCTCCCGAGCAGCTTAAGTGAAAGTGATAAGCAGAAGAAACAGCGTTCTGCTTCTCGCAGGCCCCTTCCAACGATCGCTGGGAATTCATTGCTCTTTCTGGCTGTCAAGCAGGAAGAAAAGGAGGAAAGTGTATTTAAAGGATTTTCACAGTCCTTAATGCTATTTATTACATCTCACCAGCTGCAGCGAGGAGTGGCCACGTGTAATTGCGGCCATAGATCTTTTGGCCCGAAGACAACCAATCAAGATGGATTCCTTTTCCCTCGCTGGGATTGACCGTGAGTGAATCCTGGTGACTTAGAGATGGGACATTATTTAACATGGACCCAGAGTGACATTAAGGAGCATTAGGTTCCGGGGTTGTTAAAGCACTTGTCACACTCTAAAGGCATCCATCTGCACAACGCTGGCTTCAATCAATAGATAAGTAATCGGCTGCAATGAGAGCCAGCATGCGGTATTACTCACTGACTCTGTCCTGAAACAGCCCCACCGCCCAGCGAGCGGAGGAGCACAGAGCATGCAGCTCCATCATGAAGGAACTTATCTCTCAGCTGAGCACGACGGTATCGACAGCCCAGAACTAAGAGCACCTTTGTATTGGTACCATCACTCAGAGGGGCCCTGCTTTCATGTTGCAATCTTTTCCTGCTGCAAAGTCAATGCGCAGAAATAAATGTCCCCCACTATACTTCCCATGAGCCCCTCCTGCGATGCATTCTGTGGTGTGTACATCATTTACATGTTGGCCTGTTTTTTTTTTGTGAAAAGGAGAACAAGTAACACGGCAGTCCTCCTGAGCAGCTCGCCCAGATGTGGTTTAGTTCCAGCACGGCATGTGACATTGCCTCCTTGCCATGTCGTTTGCTACGAGGAGCTGTGAAACGCTGCTCAGGAAATTATGGGATTGCGGATGGCGAGGATAAAGCGGCTGTGTGGGAAGCACGTCGGGAACAAACTGGAATCAGTGAACTTGCAATTTGAGATCCATCGTTTAATTTCACTTCTGAGTATTTGCTCCGAGTTACACAAGCATGTTCTCATGAAGCACGAAGCATGCTGGATCTTTGGAGGGTAATTTCCCAGCATGATTACTGATTCAAACACTAGTCTGACAAATATGGCAAAACATGTGTAAAATAAGGATAGTCATTCTCCATAATAGAAACTTCAGCCTGTCATGTTTGTTCTGTTTAAACCTTGAGTTTAAACCAGTCTAAACTAATCAATGAACCCCTATTTATAGACATGTTCAAATAAGACTGATGAGATTGTTCTTGCACAGAAACAAAAAGTAGGACAAAAGTAATTCCTTTCCTCTTTTGGTTAACCTATAAAAAAGGTCAGGATGTGTGGGAGATGAGTTTCTGACTAATTCAATTGAACCTACTTTATGCTTTAGAACACGTACTACTTCATAGTCGCTAATGATCCATATAGAAGCTACAAATGATTTGATGATGCTTGTTTTAGCAACAACGTACAAGCTAACAAGCTCCACGGCACAATGCAGCTTATTAAGAACAATGACTGTGTAGTGTCAGAGGAAAAGATAATTAGATCCTCAAAAGTTCAAAAGACTAGCTTCTCTGCTCCACTTTGACTGTACATTAAAACCATGTATCATTAAAACATATGACCTAGAACTTTTAGAGAGAACACCAATTTAATGCAAAGAACACACTGTTATTAAAGTGTAAGAATGCACTGTAGCCGGCATATCATTAATTATTTTATGACTGGAATGAATCTGTGCTCATATGCAGCTTGTGCCCCAACCCTCTTAACTTCTGTTGAAAATGTGATGAACCTAAACACGGTGAACAGTAAAAACCTCAAGATAAACGACTACAAAGAAAGTAAGTATGTAAGTTGTTAAGCAACAGCAGCAGCGCTACAGCCAGAATACGTCTCTGTATTGACACACCGATGGATATGCTGGTGGTGCCTGCAGGCTGCACAGCTTTCTGTGCGGCTTCTGCCGTGGGGAAAATTGAATCTCATTCAGAGTAAATGGCCTCAGCTTTGTGGGAAAAACAAAACCCTGACATGAATTTAACAATCAAAACAGGGATATGAATAGCTTCTGAGGGGAAGGCAAAGGTTGGCTAATGTGCTTCACTGCATAAGAATGCAATCCGTCTTCACATGTTCTGCATACCAAGCCTCTTCCCTACAGACGTGATTACCGCGGGCTAGTGCGGTCACAGCTACCGTCTGAGGTATTAGGAGAAGAAGAGTGTTTTGGTGCTTGCTCTCTGATGTGAACAGTGTTTGCGTTGCTCATTTCTAATAGAATTTAAAACGCGTCATCATCCTGACTTTTCAAAAATGCAAAGTAAATGTATTCTCTCAGCAATTTTTGTCTTTTTGTCAAGGAAATAGGCCCCCATTCAAACACTGCATTTGCATTCACCGTGCCATGAATCAAATTATTACCATGATGTTGATGGGGTCTCCTGCTGTGATTTCACTCAACAGACATGGACAACAACACAGCTGGGAGCTGGTATGCACACCAATTTACTTTCTGCATAACAAATATATGCAGGAGATTCTCTCAAAGAAAATGGAATATTTAATTTCTCATTTGAGTGGATTACCAAAACCCCATGTAAAAATCCCCTCGATTATTCATGATGAGGATGGGGCTGTGAACAACGTGTACAGTAGCAAAACAAGATTCAATCACTTTTGGCTCGAATGTTGGTGTCAAAGACACCACTTAACGTTTTATTTTATCGTTCACTAAATGTTTTGTGTGTTTGTTCACTTTTAAAACAACAAGATCTAGGTAACAGTGCAAATCACTGACTACTTTTAAATCTCGAATGAAAGAAATAGAGGCAGGTTCCCAAAAATGTAAATGTTTCTTAAATTAACTCTACGTCACTCTCTTAGTTTTTAGTTTCTTTTAACTTGTCTTGTTCTGTGTTTTCTGTCTGTAACTATGTGTTTTTTATGCTGCTGCCTGTCTTGGCCAGATCTCCCTCGAAAAATAGATTTTTAATCTCAATGGGACTTCCTGGTTAAATAAAGGTTTAAATATTTTTTTTTAAATGTAGCTTTTGGGCAACCGTTCAGGATCTCGACTGCAGAAGTAAGCCAGCAATGAAATCCTCATGATAAAAACTTGTTGGGGTCAGTAATATGATGTACAACGCCATATTTTGTTGTTTATTTATCTTCCTGTTTTAATCAAATAGATTTGTAAAATAAAACGTACAGAAATCACCGACACGTAACACAATGTCTCTGTTTAAGAAGACAAATACTGAAACCCGATACCAGTCCCATCGATCGGTCCTCTTAACCGAACAATTGGGCTCAAATGTGTATCCGACGCTGCTCTATTTGGCATATTCAGTAAAGACATGTCATTCTTCTGGTGACGGTGGATATTGATTTTTCGGCTGGCCTGCTCTAAATATCAGCCTCATATAATAGACTGCGCACAAAGGCTATTCTATTAGGAGTGTTGCATTCACTAACCGCTTGAAGCACTGCTCGAGAAATTTAAAGGAATTTCTGGTGCGATTCTGAGAACTATTCAAAAAGGCCTATTGTTGCTTGTCTGGCATCTTAATAGAGGAGCTCCTCTTGTTCAATTGTACTACGACATGCTAATGTGAGGTCATGATTAACACAAGACTGAAGCTTAAAGGCCTGAAACCAGTGGTTTCCTCCACCAGAACCCCCACTACACCGTCCTCTTGTCCTAGACTCAGCTAATCAGTCCTACCTTAGCTCCTCTTCCCATATGTTGCACAAATGTGATCGCTTGCCATTTTCCAGCTCATTAATGAAGACTTATGCTGCATTTGTAATGAATGTGTCCGAGCTGAAACGTGATCAAGTTTCTGGCCTCGCTGAGTGCTTTGCAAAAGATTGCTTTCACCTCTGTGGTTGGTATCTCTGGTGTGGCGGGAGGAAGCCACTGTAGAAATGGAGAACAAAAGGGAACTCTAGTGCAGGAACCCAATTACAAAAGGATTTTCTATCACATGCAAGACAGAGAGAATACCGTACAAGAGATGCAAAAATGAAATGAGTATGTTTTCGGAATTAGATGTACTGAATCATTTGGAAATGTATGACATTTCATGGATTGTTTCATTTGAAAGCAACCAAGGGCACAACCGAAAGCTTTACAAACCAATGTGTAAACAAGGTTTCATGTTTTGAAACCACACCAGCTTGAACCAAAACTCTTGTAAAATGGCTCCTAATTCTTTATCAGCCTGCAACAAGAGCCCTAAACAGCTGAAAAGCCAAACCTTCAGTGACGCCTTTCAGCTGAAATCTAGCTGTATTCAGACTCTGCAGATGTGACTGCTGCCGATGCACATCAGTCGTATTCACTAGAGGTCGGATATCAATGATGGCATTCATTTGCAGCCATACTCTCTGTGCCCATCATTCTGACTTTATTGTCACCAGCATGTACAGTAATTACAGCTTCTACCACTGCCACTTTCTACAAGTTTTATGGAGTTTTTTCCTTTCTGGCAAGTTTTTTTTTTAAACCTTGTGTTAGATGTGGTCGAAATTTTACCAAATTACTTTCTAGAACATTTTATGTAAATCTGATTTTGCAGTATTTAAAAGAAACAGTTTTGGGATATACACTTATTCGGTTTCTTGTGGAGAGTGAAAAGATAGGAGACGACTGCTATGCTTGTGTGTTTCTGTACGTACGGAGCTAGAGACAGATGAACTTACCTTAGTTTAGCATAAGGAGAAAAACATGTAAAAAGAACAATTTGTGTGTTTATGGGAAGTTTTCAGTCTCATTTGACATATTATGTATTCTTTGTTAATGATACCATTAAACAAGGCCATTTATCTGCGGAGAATAACTTGGCACTTATCACCTTTTAAAATATATATATATATATATATATATATATATATATATATTATGCAGAGTAGCTTAGACAAGACATCAAGAATAATTATTATCATCTTCAATGAGCAAGCAATAATATATGGTGAAATTACTATTATGTTAGCTAGTCTAGCAAGACGGCCTCACTGGAGCAGTCACAGCTCAAAAGCAATTTCCTCATAATAAATAGACTAATGCTGCATATTTAAGTCACACGTACACTAAAGTCTACTTGAGAGCTCTTTAGAGGCCCATGTCATTACAAAGTTCAATTAAAAATGTATCTTATGTGGTTTGTTTTTTCTTGCCTACATATACTATGTGCGTCATTCACAAGGAAGCACAGTGGTGCACACAGTTAAATTAAAGCTTTATGGCCGATGATGACAATAAGCTGCAATAGAAAATGGGTCAAGAACTTACAATAGGGAGTGGATTGCACATGTTGTTGACGCAGTAAACTTTGCTTTGTGCTTCCTCTCTTTTTTACACTCAAACACCAAACGCATTGCCACAGATCTTGCTGCTATTGCCAGAGAGTCGTTTGTACTCAAGCTTTTGAAAGGAGTGGTCAGCAGAAGAATTGTTCAGTGAACATCACTGTTAGTAAATATGTCAAATGCCTCAGCGGCAGTACCCAAAATAATACAGGGTTCTTCTGTTATGACTGTCACGTACGCCAATCCTGTTCTCTCACTTCTAAAAGCCCAGAGAGTGTGGGGTCGAGCCGGTGTGGAAAATATTGTCTTATATGCATTAGGGAGTGTGTGTGTGTGTGTGTGTGTGTGTGTGTGTGTGTGTGTGTGTGTGTGTGTGTGTGTGTGTGTGTGTGTGTGTGTGTGTGTGTGTGTGTGTGTTGGTGGGAGGGGTGGTGATGCCAGAGTAAGGCACTGAAGAGGTGTTGGCATCCCACGCCGGAAAAAAGTGTGGAAATTTGCAGAGCGGAGAGAATTAACGACTCCCTGCTGGGCCAAACGGACGGGTGCTGAGAAAAAAAGAGTGAAGGGGGGAGGAGGAGAGAAAACTCAATGATGGTGTAGAAGATGACCTCCGAGAGGAGAGAGCGAGAGGGGCGGGAGAGGATGCGTGTGGGGGAGGGGGGTCCGCTGGGAGAAGCACAGAAAGGGATCCAAAGCCAGGTCACCTTCTCCAGAGAGAGCAGCTGTGAACACTCTGCTCCTGGGAGGAGGGTCACAGTCGAAAGCTCTGTGTCTTATATACCAATGCCCAGATTCTCACTCGCTGCCTTCACCCTGCACAGGTCTGCAATAACAAAGCCAATTAAGAAGCCCAAGAGAGGAGCGAGCGCAGTCGCCTCGCGCTGACTTGGCAACCAGAATTATAGCTCAAGAGAGAACCTTTCAACATCGAACACAGAGAATACCGGCAATTACCAGTGAATACCTCAGTTCTCTAGCTCCATTTTGCCAGCGGATGTGGTGACTCATAAAGCCACTTTTTAATTCATCCCAGATGCATGCTCACCCAGCATAATGAAATAATGGATGCAACAGCATACCACCTTGTCTTTTTTACGTGTAAATGGTGGGAACCTCAGCGGGGTGTGCTTTATTTTCTAGTGATTTGGCCGCTGTGGGGCTGTCCGCATTTACCGTGTTTTGCATTTCAGGTGGCATTCGTTTCATCTGGATGTCACACACTGCGTGACATTAATTCAGATTCAGCTGCAAGAATCGATACCATTGGTCTGGGAGACACGCGGTGAACAGACAAGTTGATCTCTGTTGCATGTCCTCTATTGTCCGGGAGCACAGAGTAAAATAATCTTCTGATGTGTGCAGATGAGGCTGCCACATCTGTGTGATGTACTGTAAAGAATCTTTGGAGTTCGCTACTCGGGCAGCTATTGCTGGTTCAGGTCACAAGGCTGGTTATCATTCCTCGCTATGTTCCCTCTGTTCCAGCAATTGCTTTCAGATTGTCTTTCTGTATAGCAGCAGCACTGTAAAAAAAGTGATGCAGGCTTAGATCCTTTTCATGGGTGGCCAGGCTCTAGCTAACGCTGTAACTGTCATCTTGAAGATTTGAAATCCCTCCCCGATCGATTGTACTAAAAGCTCTAATCTGATTGTTAAAAGAGCTGATTTGACAAAGCTGTTATCAAACTGATTTAAGCACCAATCAATACTGCATTATGTGTGGGTGTCTTTCTTTCTTCCTTCCAGGGATGTGGCAACTTTTCCAAGGAGAGGTTCAGGAATTCCTTTCACCTCTAAAATCTGCACTGAAACAAAACCTGTGAGGGGTGAAACACAGAGGCCACATTTTCTCTTTCACAGGCTATGATATCTGGCTCATCAGGACAGAGTAAAAAAAGTAATAAGAACGCATAATTGCTCAAGTGTGGAAATGAAAAAAAATCATGCCATTTCTTTGTTGATGTTCTAACATTAACTGGGTATCTATCGAAATAGGCTCCATGTTCATGTGTGATTGTATTTTTCAGGATAGTGTAATGTTCCATGAAGAGTGTGAAAGGATCGTTTCTCAGAGGGAACCGGGATGCACATAGACAACAACTTCAACTCCCATTTTCCATCTTTCCATGTCTTTGGGTATTCATTCTGCACACGTATTCAACATTAGAGGGCAAATAAATTGATTGCCAGCAGCTGAAGACACTTATCTCCCAGCAAGTCAGCTTTGCACTAGAGACCCCAATACCAAAAACCGGGAAGCACTTCATTACGTTGATGCTTAATAGTAAGAAGAAAAAAAAGACCAAACACTGGAACAACACCAGCAAACCGCGGTCACAAACACACCAAACGCACCAAGACCAAGACGGAGTGCGACACACCGATCAAGACCTCTGGGCTAAACTGTGTTCATTAGTGGCAGCAATGCAGAATAAATGGAGCTGCTTACTTATTCTGCGAGCATCTTGGTAAAAGCTCACAGGCAGGAACAGGGCTAGCCTTAGCCTCATGCTTGCCTGGGTAGTGATGGCCAATTAAGCCCTTCTCTGATGAGCCATGCTCAGGCCCAGCAAGCAATTAGGAGGCAAGGAGTCTCTGCTTATTACTGCTGCAGACTATCGGGCATTGTCGTGTGTAACACACTTCTGCGGCCATGAGATTCCAGAGATGCCCATTAGATGTTGGTTTATATCATTCAAACCGAATAAAAGAGAAATTGTCCCGCAATCGCTGCTTTAATGACCCAATGTTACTGTAGCAACGTCGCCGCTTGATGAGTAGCGCTCTCCCTGTGTGCACCGGGAAGTGGTTTGTGAATAGGAAGCCTCTTTATTTTGACATTCAGGATCGTCTTCTCACATGCAATTTGTCATTATGATGCTGAGAACCAATGGAGGAGTTGACGCACACGAATACATCAGAAGAGATATTGTCTTTTGACTGACAGCTCGCTGCCTCCAGTATTGATTTAGCTCACATTTCGGGATGCGACGCTGTTGCAGGGGGTCAGAATCTAAAATGTAATATAGTCAGGAAGACAACATATAAACATATATAGCAGAGTCTCATAATGGGTGTGTACCGAATGAGAGTTAAGAGAACGGATTCTTAAATGTAAGGCAAAAATAACAGGATATATTCCCATCCTGAAGCAAAAATCCACAGTGCATACAACGAGCAAGATTTATCTTAATTTAAACGGGGGAGAAAACAATGGAATCGGTTAAAGATGTGGAAACGTACGCTTCTGTACTGTAGCTTATCTGATTACATAATAAAAGCAAAACAGAGAAACCATTTTTAAACACATTATTGCTGACTGATGTTGTTTCATGGTAAGATTCCTTTTGTGATTTTTCTAAAAACAAGGAATAAAAATACACCTGCTGAAAGTGAAGATGTAATATGTCAAGATAGGATATGACTTTTATACCAGATGGCACTTAGAAATAATTGTATGCTAAGAAGCTGAAGTGCAAATAAGTGTGATTCATTTCGAAGTGCTCTGTGTTTATACAGTACTTTAAGGGTATTATAATTGTTTGCTTTTCACAGAGCTTGGGGCACGGATGGAATAAAAGAGAGCCAAAGGTACACTAAATAATAGCAGTGTGCAGCAGAATTACACAGAGGCATAGCGAATAACATAACCCTGCTAATGTTGCTGCAGACCTGAGTTTCACTGCTAAAAGGCTTCTGTTCACGCCAAAGCTCTCATGTGGTACGGCATCCATCCTGAAGCAGCCAAACAGAGGAAGTCCATTAAGTCAGTTTGGAGACTTTGTGATTTCCTGCTCTCATGGCAGCCACACCTGCCAATCCTTCCCCTCAGCATCGTATTCCCTATCTCCCCTGGTTAGCACTGGAGGCAGGTGGCACTAAGTGGTAACCATATGGCTGCTGCGGTAAGAATAACAGTGAGGGATCAGCTCCAATGGGCACCGAGTTACACTGCGATGGAGATCAATGATAGGCATTCATCACCTGAGGATGGGCACTGCGTGAGCGTGTTTGTGATCTTTATGGACACCGCTTTACGACCGAGCGAAGAAGACAGGGAATAAGCTTGATCTGGAGGAAAGCATTACACACAGAGTATCAGTGGGTGGTTCTTTGACCAAGCCCAGAAACAAACACTGTGAAGCTGTTGGTCTGAAGTTTGATTGGGCCACTGGGAGTAATACGGACAGAGATGTGAGCAGAGGCATGTGGCTCGTTCCCCAAGAAATCAAATATCTCCCCTTAATGGCCAACCTGTGACAGACTTCACGATGTGAACTTGCTTGCACACACACACACACACACACACACACACACACACACACACACACACACACACACACACACACACACACACACACACACACACACACACACACACAGGTAGAAGAAACAAATCACATTTACAAGCATTACGGTAACTGGGTAGCTTTTTATGAGTAATTACACACAGTACTTCATCACAAAATAGACTCTTCTTCATTTCAAAGCACATCCAGGTTTGTTGGCCCTCCAAAATCATTGTGCAAGTAAACTGGCAAATCATAAATTGGGTCTGCATCAAAGCTGCACAAAGACCAAGATGAGGCATTTAGTTAAATAACTTGGAACATGAAACACTCAAATGTAGCAATCATCATAGCTCAACGGTGAGCCAAAGAGCAATCCATCCAGCCAGGATACACCCATAATCAGCCTGGCCGCAGCTGAATGGACATTAAAGTAAATATAGGACACTTGTGAAATAAAAACAGTCGTATGATCATTACTTTGGAGCATATTGTAAAAAACATGAAGCAACGTAAGTAAATGATAATGAAGGTGGATAAGGCCGCTGTGGGACCAGACATTCATGCTTTAGCTACAGTATCCATGCTTTTTCCCCCCCATCAACTGCCAATTACACGTCATTGGACCTCATTGTCTTTTTCAGAGTCTTTAGAATGCATTTTACATAGATTACTACACACATGAAAGTATTAGAAATTAGAAATGATTCTAAAAGTAGCCTCTTGAGTGAAGACTGAGGGGCTGATGGGACTGAGACGGTGAATATGTTAAAAAGTGGTTTGGTGAACGGAAGAAAGAATATATAACTCAAGGTCAGTGACTGATTGCACTGTAAATGTACTATCACATACTTAAATGTGTGTATTTAAGATATACTTTTGAGTGTCAAGTCTGAACATGAGTCTAAATATGTCCAATGTAAGACCGAGCATGTGTACCTGCAGGATGTTGTCACAGCCCCGATCGGCCCTGATGCTCTGTGATGGCTATTGAATGACACATGACTGAATAGCAGCTCTGTGTCCAGGGGAGATAAGAGCCGAATGCAATCATGAACATATGGACATCAGCATAGGCTGTCGGCAGCCTGCTGGCTGTCAGACTGTGTGTTGGGACTGGCCCACCTGACGCTATGCCTGGTTCTGGTTGGACAACAAGCACAGGAGGCTGGCGTGGTTCCAGCTCAGACTGGACAGCCACGAAACTGGATGTTGGCCAAGGTCGTTTGTGGACACTCCAGTTAAATGACATATAGTGGAGAGTGACAGCACACTTAACTACTAATAAATGAGCAGGCTGAAGACAGACACCATTCAGTCTAAAACATTACAGCATCCATCAAAGTCTGAACAACGACAGTCTTTCTGCTCCTAATATTCCCTAAATTCCCGAATGACCTCAAATCTATAAAAAGGTACACTGGGTTGTTTTTGTGCTGCACCAGAGTCCCTTTAGAAAACCTCTCATTCCACTGCAGCAGGGTCTGGAGGCCGGATCTGGGTTGGATGGTCAATGTCTGAAGCCCCACTGGAGTCAGAGTGGAAGGACTTTCTGGTGAACTCCTGCAGGATTTCGTCAGATTTTGTGCAGAATCCGACTCGATGGCACCAATGACAAGCATTAAGAATAAATGCTTAGAAATTGCCAATCTTCTCGTTGATGGTCTTGTGAACTTATGAAGGTCATAAAGAGACATGGAGACTGTTTTTGAACCAGTTAAAGGTTCCTCACTGTAACTTTAACAATTACAAGTTTATCAAGTGCGTACGGTTTAAGACTCGAGAAGGTTTACGCTCTAATTTCAAAAAGACTGAGGGCCAGATTCACTAAGTAAATTAGGTTTTCATTGAGTATGCATGCATTCAATATGATTCACCATCTGTTTTATGGCACCAGCTCATTACGCAGTCAGCTCCTAGAGTACTTGTACTGCCCTCCAGACGCTCTCTCGTGACTGATGGAGAGACCTTGAGCGCAGTTCAGAGGTGGGAAGAGATCACTAAAAATAAAGTGGTGATCTGGATTGCAAAATAATAATAAATGAACAGTTCATATTAATTAAAAATGTTACTCATATGATCATGGTATTATATTATTTAGCATATATCATAATATATTATTAATAATACATTACAAGGCAAGTTTCATTTTTGTTTCGAGCGTAATAATACTTTTTTGTTAATATACAAGACTATATTTAATATTTATTTTCTTTGTGAAGCTTATCTGTGCTGTGTTTGTACCTGCGATAGTGTCAAATAAGTACATACAGCAAAATAACATAAGTAAATACAACATTATCAAACTCTTAACATGTCTCCTCCTATTATTTGAGCTTTCGATACATATGAAACATTGGACAGAGGCAAAGCTCGCAGTCACTCGCAGAAATTACACAAAAACTGCAACTGTGGTGCGTCCCCCTTACTGACTACAGCACGCGTGTTTGTGGCAGAATGAGTCACATCTGTGGCTGGAAAACAGGCTTAATAGCAATTCTGGCCGTAGGTCTCATAGCCCAGTAAAGGCCTCAGGAGGCCTCTAAACCTAACCAAGTTTGATATTAACTGATGGAGCGAGGATGTGAGCAATTAACACTGATATCCTTTGAGCCCTAAACTCTCACTAGCAAGACCAAAACATGGATTAGTTATTTTGTTGTTGTTCTATGGGAGCTTTGGAGAACATTAGTATTATCAATTAATTACTATAACTTGGAGTGTAGAAAATCATATGTACATTGAACAATAATCCAGTGGATTAAAGTGTTATTTTGCAGGAGAGAGGAAGCAACGCACATGATAACAGGTGCCTGTTCCCATGTACTGCTAAATATCAATAATTGTTATTTCAGTTTTCTAGGAAGGCTTGTGTGGTTGTATATGTCGAGACATTTGCTCACACCGCTTGTTGTGATTTGTCAGTTACTTAGATGGGAAGTTGAGAAATGTCAATTTAAACTGACTACAAAAGATTGGTTATGTGGACAAAGCATCCTAAACAGATTAAAAGAAAAAAAAAGTATTCAGTCAGATGGCTAGTTAACTGAAAGTGCTTTGAAAAATACTAATTTCATGTGTTTCCTGCAGATTACTTTACATGTTAAATTAGACACAATGTAGAGTCCCATTGTACCATTGCTGACACTAACAGCAATGCACACATAACTACAGCATCATTTGATCACATTTTCACTTACAAATTTTATAAAATCACAAAAGGAAATTCAAAGATGGGGTCAACATTTGCAGCTAATCCATCACTGAATATTGTCGTAAAAAAAGTGATTAGGATGCCAAATACAAAATAATGTGGAAATAAACAGCGGGACTTCATAATGTAGTACTGAACAAGTGAGGATGCACTCAGTACAGCCGCTTGCAGCGAAAATCCATAGACGCATATGGTTGGGTAACAATGTCTCTCCATCACTTCGTTGTGGCTGAGATTTAGTCGGAACTGAAGATCTCCCATACAGCGAGTCTTCCTCTCCCAGAAACAGGACAACTCGTGTCAGCGTGGTTGTGGAGATGTATAACGACCCCGGCATCTGTCTGACAGAAATGCCACTACGAAAACATTCTGTGCCGCCTACGTCTTCGGAATGCAGAGGTCTTGTCTAGAATGTAATATTTATCTTGTAAATGTCTTGCAGGCTCAGCCTCCACCTCTTACCCCCTCAATATGTGTGCTTAGCTATGCTGCTAAGCACTTCATCCATGCCACATTAGTTGCTCTGTGCCACAGATGCGCCGCCTTAAATGTAGACATTTCGGTGAAGACATTTCAACATCAGAGAGGCATCCGTTCTGTCTTGCACTCCCTCCCTCCAATGCTGTGCTATCAGCATCGGAGGATGAACAGATACAACCTTGGGGTGTTGAAGTGGGCAGGAATATTCAGTAGCACATAAAGGCTGAAGTCGGCAGAGGCCTCCTTGAGGCTGGTGTGCCTGATCCACATCGAGCTGGCTTTCTTCCACCTCTGGATCACTTGAAGCCTCCATGCCAAAGAGAGTATGATTACATTTCACCTCAAAGAACAATAATAAAGAAGTCAGAGTTAGCAGGGAGGCACACTAAAGTAAAAGTTGTTTTTGCCATGCACCAGCACACACAAGTTTTGAATGATCCAGACTGATCTCACCTTCCTTTAGTTTATTGTTCATTTTTGCATGCTGGTGATCGACCCCACACCACCGGGTTACTGGGGTGTCATCTGATGTGCACCTGCACTTAGCCACCATACAAAGGCCATGACTAAATGCAGGACGTGATCCCTGCTTCCTGGTGCCTTTTAGATTAACATTGCATTTGACAGCTTGATTGAATCCATCTGCCCCGTTCACAGGCAAACCTCTGCCCCGGCCATCTGCACGGGGACAGATTGGGCCCACCAAGTGAAACTGAACAATGCAAAGTATGCTCTTGCGAAGTGATTCTTGCACCACCCCTGACTTACTATTATGTGATGCATTTATTTTTACCCTTCTCCTCCATTGTGAATCAATGTCTTTAATCTGCCTGTGACTGAACTCTGCGGGATATTCATGTGGGAGGAACACAGTTCATAAATAGCATCTCAAAAGTTTGCTTTCTTGTAAACACTTGAAGCTGACCTCAGAATGAAGAGCTTTTTCGTGCATCCTAAACAACACTATATTCTGTAAAGAGAGGATATGGACTTGATAGAGATCTGTGCTTGTATCTGGGGAACCAAAACTGAATC
This sequence comes from Myoxocephalus aenaeus, assembly GCA_038501785.1. Lineage (NCBI taxonomy): Eukaryota > Metazoa > Chordata > Actinopteri > Perciformes > Cottidae > Myoxocephalus > Myoxocephalus aenaeus. Next base: position 6,170,201 of record JBAMJR010000161.1, on the reverse strand, counting down.
ATAACATTACTTGACCTCGATTGCGTTACATAAACTGGATTATTTGAAAAGGCCATTTTCTCTCATTTGCTAAATAAAATGTGACCCTTCATTTAAATCAGCCATCATCCACCACTCTGTCCGCTCCACCCTCATTACCATGTTCTTCTTTGTCGTCACTTTTACACTTTTTATGAACATGCTAGATTTTTAAAAGATATCCTGTCATAATAAAAGGGGAGAAAACTGATACTTCCCATAAGGACTTTTATTTTAATATTATTAAGTTAACCCAATTTGGTCAAATTGCTCTCAAACTAAACATGCACACAGTTCTACGGCTCCTCTCAAACTCAAACTTTAAATAGACAGTAAATATTTGTCATGAACACCTTGCTGAATAATATCCATAATTCACTGGAGGAACATTGTGACAAAATCACAGCGTATTAAACCAGAAACTATTTCCTCTTCAAATCCACAAGAAACAGGTGTACACAGAGCAGCGTCTGAACCAGTCTGAGGAGGGATTCTCTCAGTTCTTTCCCCGTCGCCTTCTTTCAAACGACGCAGCTATTGGACTGAGCAGACAGTTATTTTGTGGTTTAAAATGGTTCTCTCTTTTCTAACTGCTCCATAAAATTTGCAGGAAAAAAAAAATCATGTCAATCATATTTCACTCTCTCTAACCTCCGGAAACTTTTACTTGTGAATTATAGAAATTACTTTTTAAATAATACAGAAAGGTCCCACTTGCTTTTCCCTCTTGGGCCAGACTCAATTTATTATCTTCATGCACCATTTGATAAAATACTTGAGAGGTTAAAGCTGTGCAACCAAGTCCAACCTTTTGAAAAACGGCGTTGGTCTTTCTCTTGGGATATCAGGAGGTTCCACATAGAAACCAGGACATCATGAATATTCACCTGCTAGCTTTGAAGCGCTTTCAAGGCAGCTTTGTCATCTGCCTCAACAAGATCTCAGGACATCATTGTGCTTTTTGTCTTGTGCATGCCATTAGTCTTTCATCAAGTCCATCAGTTTAGCAGGGTCAGTCCCTGTAAACATGGACATCTGGCGATAGATAGTGAGACTAGTGGATCTCACTAGCATTTAGAACAGCAACATTTCTCGAGGGACGGGGAATGGATTCAGGTGTTGCATGGGGGAAGATCTAACCAATGAGCGAGCACAGGGTCTGTGACTGAAGACTGTATATTAACACACACGTGAGGCCGTACGAGGCTTCTTCTTCTAGGAAGTGAATGAGACAGTTAACTGCTTGCGGTCTGTGGATTTTACTGAGAATCAGAAGTCCTTGATCAAGTATTGTATTGCTGATTGTCATCTTTTATTAAATCTTCTTTATTATAACGCATTGAATTTGGGACTTTTCTCTGCACGGCCACCCAAGGATTCCTGAATACTTTACACAGTGCAATCTGAGGATTCACTCAGATTGAATTTGTAAAGTTATGGGCAAAATAAGGCACCCACCAGTTGGATAATTTGTAAATCGATGAATCATTAAAGCCAATTGTCTCTGGTTTCAGATTTTCCACTATGCATTTTGCTGAGTTTCTCTGTATTATATCATGTTACATTGAATACATTTGTGTTTTCAACTGTTGGTTGGAAAAAGGTGAACCCTATCACTATTTTCAAAAAATATATCAACAAAATAATAATTGTATTAATTGATAATCAATAAGTACATTCCCAGCTTTTTCCACTTAACTTGTATTTGTCTTCTGAGATGGTAGACTGAATATCTTTAGGTTTAGAGTGTCAGAGATATCATCACTTTGGGCTTTAGGAAATCGTGACGACCATATGTCAGTATTTCTTTACACAATGATGGCAATACCCAATTCATTATGAAAATAATCAATATAGTAATTGGTCATTAATTGCAGCTCTATACCATACTAAACTAAAGTGTTTTATTATGAAGTAAAACCTATATTGCATTTGTACTGTTTGTCATGTCCTTGTCCCCACACCGTACACACAGTAAATGCCATCTCCTGCAAACTAGAAGTGGACCGTTATCAGGGGCCGTAAATCCTGAAGTGAATTCTACAAACGGGTGATATGACTTCCGGAGGCAACATCCCTCAGGCGAAAGTGCGACTACGAGAAGATTATGATGCACGGCATTTACCCGAGGGCCTGAATAAAAGATATATGGTGGCAATTTTGATTTATGATATTTTCTTTTACGTGGTTGACCTATGTGCATTAAAAGGCATTAGGAAACCATTTCTCAGTGGAAAAGAAAGTCTCCTGCTTGGTGTTTGTTGGTTCCAGCTCTAACGGATGTAAATTAATCATGGCTGCCTCTCTCTGATGCTCAGAATGAACAACAACACCTCACAGAAGTGGCTTAATGGTTTTAATATCGAGAAGCTTGTTTTGGTTCTAAACCTGATGATTTTTTTTCCTGACATATATCTCCTTCAACTCCAATGTGACTGCCTTCATTAACGAGGTTAATTAAAAGACTCGGCTTTATGCTGAAGCAATTAACTTTACTTCTGTTTTATGCCATTTGTGTTCTCCGACTGAGCGAGTGCAATTTGTCCAATTAAACAAAAAGCATTATAGGAGACAGTAAATATTGTGCGACGGTCTTACCAATTGTATATGCATACTGATTAGGTTAAATAACAGTCAACATATTAAAAGTAGATTGGCTGTTGAGAGGTGACAACCTTCAAACCCTGAGACTGAATAAGGCTTCACTTCTCTTCCTGTCTGAGTAACTAGGTTTCCTTCCATTAGACTCAGCCTGCCTGATGATGAAAACATCTTTGCTAAACACTGGGATTAGTGGATGTGAGTGGTCATTTGAGACTCCATGTAAAAGCAAATCCATGGAGCATACCGTGTCCTAATTATAGCTCTAAGCTCAAACCCTTGAACCAATTTCAACAGCTCCGAGCAACCCCACCGAGGGTCCTGATCCCTGGTTTGTCTCTGTGGGACAGGTGCATCATGGTCAACAAGACCTGGTTAAATGTTTGTTTGCAGAGGCCGAGCTGGATCATATTCATAAGGCCTCTGATTTATGAGGCTGAATTTACTAACAATTGAGTGCAATTACATACAGCACAGTCAGTGTGCAAACAAAGCCTTAAACAGCAGCCATTTTGTGCTGGAGATATTATGCACTCGCGGTGTTGAGGTAAGTAGGATGAGCCATTTATGACTACTAAGTGTTGTCTATATCAGGTTTAGAATGAATGTATATAAATAGCTCAGTGAACTCATTAGTGTGACTACATGGTTTTCTAATAAATAGTATCACCCCCGCCTCTCTGATTTGTCCTTTCAAGTGCTGCATAACCAGAGGAGACACCAGCTCCATCAATAAATCAATACATTTCTACAGTACATGCAGTGCTATTCTACTGATTTAATTGCCAGATTCTCTGGTGGAATAGTGCTACACTGATGATGTATGATGTCGATCATCTCTTGCCAGGACTGAATAAACAGGAGTATCTAATCTACCCACGGTCGAATTGCTATGGCACAACGCTTGTAGCTCAAAGCCAAGATGTTGGAACTGTAATTTTCAAATACAGTAAAAAGCATGCAGTTACTCAAAGAAAGATAATAAATATGTGTGTGGATATATATAGACACGTATAGTCCATAATAGTAAATTGTGGCTGTGAAAACCAGCAGCACATGTGAAGGCTTTCCTCCAGCTCTTAATCATGGAGGTCACTACACAAGATATTCACACTGAAAAAAATCCTCCAACAGTTGAAAAGGGGATTCTGTGAAAAAAAGGAAATGTACTACACCATTTGCTTGATGATTTTTCATTGCCATCAAAAGCAGCAGGAGGAAGAGAGGGTCCTGCTCCTGCTCCTTAAGATGACGGAAATATGCTGCTCATTAGAGTCCATTCACCAAAAATCATGGATCGCATTAAGAGAGATGGCAGTGGAATCACCTGTAGAAAGGTCTCTCCTATTAACAAGCAGATAGACACAACTATTGTACGACAGGAAATGGCTCAATTTATTACTGCCTTCATATGAATGCAAATTGGGTGCAATCAATAAGTCCAAGTGCTGACGCCTCACTAATGTTAAGTGACCAAAGGAAAAAGGAAGAAGCATTAATGTAATAACGGCAAATTTTAAGGACCTAACTGAACAAATCTATATCAAATGGAGGACTGTGTAAATAGATGACAATAATGGCATGCAGGGTAGTAGGTAGAGGTACGCAGGAGTCTAACAGGACTTTTTATGAATCTGAAAAAAGGGTTCAAACTGAATGACAACATAATGAGCACACGACAGCATAATGGCTTATGCACTTAACGGTTACTCGGTTATAAACATCAACACAAGGAAAATAATATTGCAGATTGCAATTTATTAAGAAAATATGAATCCAGACATATAGGACAACATACTTCCAAAACCTCTCTAGAATAGGACATGGTGAAGGGCCAATCGGCGTACAACAGCAGGAAAGACTGAATGCCGCAGAAAAAGAAGTGCAAGATTTATGGTAAACGTGTGCTGACTGACAAAGCAATGTCTTCTCAAGGCTCTGCAGGAGATCGGCCTAAATCCTTCTCATAAATTTTATATTAATGCCAGAGGTAACCAAGGTTGTTTTTCCCAGTATTTCTCCAGGTCCATTAAACATACCTAATGTACAGTATTTCAACATTCTCCCGTTTCCCTGTCTAAGTAACGCGCCTGAATGGCAAAACTTGTGAGAAGAGAATGTTTATTCCTCGCAGAGTCTGATGAGACTTCAGTGGCTGTGCTTCTCTGTTAAGGTTGACTGGTTTAAAAGATAAAAAGCTAACACACGCGCCTTCCTCTGCACCTGTAGAGACTGTAACCTTGCCATTTCAGGAGATAATAGGAGGAGCTGTCTAAGTGGGGAAGAGAGGGAGCAATCTTCCTCAGATCTCGCTTACCGCTCTGTTGTAGCTTATTCCTCAGGATTCAACTTAATAACAAGGAACACAATCTTTTATTCCCGGAAAAATGTGAGTGCTGTCTATCAACATTTTTTGCTTTGAGTGAGAGAAAGAAAAAAAGGTATAATTGTGCAATTTGTTAGAGTCTGAGCAGCAGTATGTGCAGGTGATGGCAAGCTTTTGCTTTCACACCTTCCCTGACTATTTTAAGATGTGGAGAGCTTTCCCCTCCTAATTCCCAATACAACATAGTTAATCCCAATGCAACAGACTGCATCCACTGCCATTAAATGTAGTGGAAAATACCCTGAACTTGAATATCCATGCATATAGACGATAGTAAAAACACTAAAATAGTCCATATCCCTGGCACACTAAGTCATTAACATAATGTGCCACATGAATAATAGGCCTACATACACGTAATGAGTTCTTCATCCCTTAGTGAACAGATAAACTGTGTTCCACTGTTGTTCACTGACAAACCATATTAGCAGACCACTTTGTCACTGAATAGGAGAAACATCTTAACGTTTTGCTTCAACCAAATAGGCACACAAACTCAGGAATTTGACATATACGCCGCAGTCAAAATGGTGGCGTTCACCTTTCACACTCGCAGGAAGGGAGAAAACATGTCTCCCAGCAAGACAGGAGCAACAGCGGTGGTTTGATCTCTGCCTGAGCTCCACTTTTCAAATGCAAGTCAAAAAGATGTAAGAGCATATGTCTGGCATTTAACAGCCATGAAAAATAGTCATGGAGGAAGCTACTGAGACAGAGGCGCCGACTATATTCTGAAACATCACTGTCTTGGTTGTCAAAAACATTGCTGATAGACAAAAACACGCTAATAGGCGTGCACACACACACACACACACACACACACACACACACACACACACAATTAAAACAACCTCTAGAGACAGCCGACTGATTGTTTATCTGCATCGTAGCATAGAGAATTGAAATCCGCATCCACAGATAAGACATCAATCTTCCTCAGTGGGCTGCGTCAATAAATCTGATTACGGACAGAATCATTTCCCCTTTAGAATTGTTTTATCTACTCATTCCATGCCTCAGCACTAGATAACTGGGAAAGTGCTCGGCACAAGGTGGCGGCGCGCCTCGCGCTCGTCTCACAGCAGCGTCGGCGGCCTGTTGCCAGTGGAATGATGTCATATTCGATTCAAACTTCGAAATAGCTGTAGAAGAAAAATGCATTATCTTGCATTATCATTATTATATGGCACTTTATAATTGTTGGAACTGAAAATAATTATGCCTAGTGACTAATAACAGGTGGAAATAAGTTGATCGGACATTATTGTTTCAATAAATTGTTCAATGGTTCTCAAAGATAGTCAATTCCTTATCACTTATTAAGAGAAATAATCTCAGCAGAGCCTAAGAAATGACTAATTAAACCAGTAAATGGTGTTGTTTTTTTGACTAATTTAGGACTAAAGATTATTGACTAATGATTTGAGTACTTATGGAAACTGCAACTGGTTGTATAGCCTGAATCTCCATGAACACTTTTAATTTGGAACCCAATAAATTAAGAGAAACTCAACTAACCTAATCTCATGTATACTGATCACAACTCTGATAATGAGAAATGGCAATTTCAACACATATCCTGATTATGTGCATAATTGCTATGAAATTCCCTATTTGTACATCTAAGAGAATTTAAATATGTTCTGTAAGTCATTCCTACTGAGCATCAGCTCATAATTTCAATACATTTCAAGCCTCTGAATATTTTATGCAGCCAAGGAAAAAACAAATTCCCCACAGATTTGGATAAATTAGATAATGTAATGCCAGAGTCTACTAAGCTTGTACACACTTCTCAACAAATCCTTCTGTTTGTTTTCACATTGTAATGTGTTGGATTCCCTTTCATCCAAAACAGATTTGTTGGTGTCTCTCGGTTAGATGTGATAAAGCATTTAGAGACATTCAGACTGAGGTCAGTTCACTTTGTGACCTGAATAAGCATTGACAGCCACTAAAACGAATTTGTTCAGAAATCAGACAATCCAGCAGCAAAGCACATCTACATTGTACGAGTCTGCATGCAGCAGACAGACTTGAGGACAAAGCATTTCCTTAAAACACACCAGATAAAAGACTAATTTGGTCCAATTTTGCTGGAGGGATGCTTATCTCAGAATTCAAATAAGGTCAAAAGAAAAAGCAGTCACAGGGCTACTGATAAGATTGTGGTGGAAAAGCAAAAGAAACCCTTTAACCCCTCTGAAATGAGTTATGCTCCGGATCCTTGTAGATGTGGTTATGTCTCTCATTGCCATTTACCTCTGGTGAGGACAACATTAGTCACCACAATAAAAAGGTAAATAAATAAGTGATGAGGGCAGTGAAAAGGAAATGCAGAAGTTAGGCTTATCAGAAAAGAAAACAACAGATTTTTACTCTTGAGCCACCATGATAAGAAAAGTGGACTTCAATGGGAAAAATAAACTCAAATCATAAATCATCACAGATTAGATGTTTTAAATGTTAGATGGCTTTGCTGTAATCTCTTCCGCAGCAGGTGAGTCTGTGTTTGTAGCGCTAGGGAGAGAGAACGCCTTCGTTATCAGTGCTATATAGACGTTAATGGTAAGAAGAAAAGAAAAAAAAAGAAGAAAAAAGATAAAAGTTTAGGATTCATCAAACTATTTGACAAATGATGTCAAGAAAAGGGCAAACGCTGTGAGAGCTTATAAACTAAACGACTCGGATCTCGTAGCAGTTGGGTTCATGTCCTACCAGCAATGAGCCGAGACAGGGAAACTGCACCGTGAGACAGTAATGAAAAAAGTGCGTTTCCATCAGCTTCCTGCCTCACCTGTCTTTAGATGAAGGAATACATGAAAGATTGCTGCAACAGAACTGTCCATCACTTCTGAGACTACAACCCATCAGAGCAGGATTCCATTCAGAAGACAATGGCGGATCACAACACTCTCTAAGCACACCTCCTCCTTTTTGATGAATCACTGAAAATGAGAGCTGGTTGAAAATATGACATGGAAGGCGTAACTGATTGCCTCAGAGGAATCACTTAAGTATAATGTGAAAAATTTATAAAAGAAGAAATTACCCCCGTTTCTGTTCCCATCGACTCCCATCAGCAGATGTTCAACTACTGGCAACGGGTTTTACTGCATCCAAACATTCAAGAATGGATGCTACACAATGCTGTTGTCAGAGTCTGTTGTACAAACAATTATATATATTAGACGCACACAGGAACTCAAGTGAGAAATTGCAGCCGCAACAGTGCGAGCCCAGATTACACCGTAAGTGAGTCCTTGCAAGTGGTGAGAAATAACCAGCTACAGGACCACAAATGGGTATGGTTACTGGGAAACCCATCTATATTCTGGGGTGTTCTCTCAGGTATTCACACTTGGTTGTTGTTGTTGTTGCTCAGCTTCGCCTCGGTTCTGTCACCCTTCAGCATAAATGTAGGTCCTCTACCAAACAGAAAGATGGTGGCGAGCGGTCGACTCCAACGTCATGGCTTCAAAGCGTGAGGTCCTTTTCTTTGACAGTGCAAATGTGTCACTTGACACTTTGTTCATCATTTGTCTGGTTGAGACTGAATACAGCAGCTATATTTCCCCAAAAATAATTGTCTCCACATCTTTTTTACCATTTGGCTTGTTGGAGTTTAATAACATCGAGATCAATTTGATGGAACATGTTACTGAATCCTGGTTCAAATTGACACACTGAGGAAGCATAAGCCGGTTTTACAACTATACAGTATGTGTTGAGGATTACCATGATAACCAGTAATGTAGATAGAAGCTCAGTGGGAACATGACAAATACCTAGTTTTACAATATGTGGAACCGGTTAAATTTTTTTGAAGATTCCCAATATTGAATCTCAGGTCCCAGCATTTTTGCAAATGTTTTAATTCAAAGATGTCTGTCTCACAGCCATGAGTCTCAGTAGAGCAGGCTTGTGGAAGATTCGCTGGTTCCACTTTATTGGATCAGAACAGATACAATATTTTTTTTATAAGCATTTCAGTGATCATGTCTTACTTGTGTTTTGTGTAAAAACAACCTAATTAGCCCACTTCAGATTGTATTTTGCCATTAAGTCATAAAAGTACAAATTCAGAGCTTGATCGGTAATCACTGGCTGCATAGTTAAACACCTACAGCTGCAGAAAAATTATAATATATTACAATTATACCTAAAACACAAGTGGTGCACAGATGCACAGCAGCAAGAGCAGGAGGAGGAAACAGCAAAACTCTTTAAGCTGGACACATTTTCACAGCTGCTGCTTGCAAGCATCGACAGCAGCCAAACCAGTGTGGTGGTCCATAAACTGAGATGTGAGAGTGAGTGCAATTTCCCCATTGTTTCGAGATGTGCACACATAACACGCGGACCCACCACTAACCAATATATTAGGCTGCCACGGCGCACATGATAAATGATGATAATGTAAACGACGATATGCCAAGAGAGTGAATCGGTTGCACCTGTAGTCCTGTGGTCATTTGTTTTGTGATTGCCAAAGGCATAATGAGCAAGAGCCACCCGGTGTGAGTAAGCCTGGTTTGTTTTGCACTCGGCGTTGCATTAGCTGGCTGACCTGTCACAGCTGTATCACAGCGAGCTTTATTGGATTTAGAGACGGGGCTGTCGCCGTCTACACCTACACCTCTTGCTGTCATGGGTGCTGATCAGCATTTCCTGTGTGGTGTGCAAGTTACCACCTCTCCTGTGTCTCATTTTAAAAGCCTGCCCGCTGTGGCAGAGACAGTACATGCTGATGTTAATGCAATGATGTCGTAGTTAGCAAATGACTGTGGGTGATGAGTGGGCACCCAACAAGAATACACTGGGACATGCCAGAGCCTGTCACCCCGTAAAAAGAGAAATGCTGGAATACACCGCAGGGCCGAAAGTACATGGACATCCGAACATTATCACTGTGTGCAGCATTTCACAAGCTTATCAATATTTTGGAACTTGGCTGCAGGGATTTGCTCCCATTCAGCCACAAGAGCACTAGTGAGGTTGGCTATTGACACGGATGCTCGGTGAAGGCCGGCAAAGTTCTCTCACCATCAAACTTTTTTTCATCTCGCTCACAAAACAGAAAAGGGCCTCCCAAAACTCAATTCAAACTTGAACCATAACCCATCGACATGTCACAATTTGATTTTTTTATTCTAACATTTCTTTTGAGTCTTTATTTGAAAAAAAACTAACAGATAATAAATAGATAATATTCTTTAGAGAGCAACGTTCTATCAAGCGTGACATTTTTGGGGAATCTATCACTCGAAGGCCATTTGGTGACATTAAAATTATGTATTTTATATGTAATAACAGCAACTAATTTGACCAGTCACCAGTAACTGAAACTAATTTATTGTAACCAAAATAAGATCCACAACAGTAGATGGTAGGAGGGAACTTTACAACAACAGCTTGAGTTTCTCAGTTTACGAGACACACCTGAACGTATCATCAAGTCTGTATGTGCCCACCTGCTTTACTGTACAAAGTGATGTAGATGCAAGTGGGGAGGCAAACTGTTCCCACACTTCAGAGAAGTAGGAGGATTTGACTGTTCTGCTGTTTCTCCGTCATCCCTCACTCCGGCAGTGGCCATGGCATCTCAAAGTGCAGCTGCAGGCTCCCCGGGAGGTACGATGTCTTTGAAGTGTCTTTTCTTGTCTTTCTTTTTTACTTGAAGGGTCTACCAAGACAAAAAGTTTGGGAACCAATGGTCTAAAGTCTCACTGCATTGTAGCATGATGATTCTTTAAGTTAGAACTAGACTAGATTTGTAATCGAGGGGCATCTGTCCTGACCAGCAGCAATAAATCCAGTCCAAACAATAGTGGTGGTGGTGGTGGATGATGAGGCTGATAGAATGATGAGTAGATGAAACTGATGGATCTGCAAATACGTAACGGCAGCTTGAACGTACTGAAGGTAGAGAGACAATCATATTTAAAAAGAGACAGCAGCAAGATTACAGGCTAACAATATCCCTGTTTCGTTGTGTATTGGATAGAGGAGACCAGCGGATCCAAACAGCTGATATCATGATTGACAGCCCCCAACAATTGACAGCAAGGAAATTATGAGTGAGCATGCGTGAGGAGGGAATGGCAGGTGTATGAGAAATAAACTACGTAGCATACATACTATGTTGTAGCATACAAGAGTATAGTCTTCCTGACTGAACATCTGTCATTATGACACATTCTGGCAAATTCAAAAGTAGTCTACATCAGCAACCTGTGCCGACACTGTCACGGTGATTTGTATTGCATTAGTAATAAGCAATATGACAACGTGATTACCATAATTTTATTTTTTGTTTATAAATGGACTAACAGAGGCCGTGCACAATTTACAGCCGAGCCGAGGCCGGCAACGTTTCAGCAGAGGTGGGAGGGAGGAAGAGGCACACAGGGCATCTTCTTTTGGGTGACAAGATGAGACATGGCAGATAGTCTCAAAGGAAACTAAAACTGCGTTAGTATGGCATCATTTTGGATTTGTAGCAGTGACGAAAGAGGTGAGCCAAACAACATCGATGCGGCAGCTTCAGTGGTGCCGCTTCAGTCTCCATTTCTTCTTATTATTAGGTGTTTATGTCCGCAATCCTCTGACCATCTCATTCAAAGCTTAGCTTACAAAGTGCATAATGAATAGGAATGTCATTACCAGGCGGGCCCCTCCATTGCTTGCTGGACTATGCACGATGCAGTCGCGTATTTTTGAGGGCCATAGGTAAGCTGCTTACTTTAACTCCACCTCTGCAAGTGGGACTACAGAGTGAGGGATAATTCAATAAGTTGCAGCTCTCAGAAAGATCATGGCTTCTGGTACCCGCCCCTCCCCCTGCAAAGCCACGACACCGCCTGAAATCTACAATGACAAAACTGACAGCTGTTGACTGGGGCACGTGGCATTCAGGAGATTCAGGTCCCGGTGCACAAACTCATCCCGGCGCTCCCGCATCATCGCAGTGACAGGACTCAGGAGCCAAGGACTGACACAGGAGGGAGAGGGGATGGGAACATTAATGTATCATTCATCAGCGCTCCGCACCCTGCCTCTACTGCAGTATGAAAACATAACTGTAATGAAAATTCTATCGATCGGAGTCGCTTCCTTTTAGACAAATTGCACTGTTTTCTCTGCCTTTCAATTGTGTGGAAGGCAACTGTAAAGAGCAAAGATGAAATCCCTGGAGACATCGTCGTCAGTGCTCCATCATGACAGGAACAACTTTGTGTCAACTTTGGCTACAAACAGAGCCTTCTGCAAAACCATAAAACACCAGGATGTTTTTAAAGGTATTAATCAGCTCATGAATGATCCTATTCAATGAATAAATTGGCCAATCAAGCTTGTGTTGGAGAACATAATTGACTCAGGTTATGAACAAATTGCAGTAAAGACTTGATAAGATAATGTGTACAGTGTGTGCTATTCCATTAAAAAGGGTTTTCCAGAGGATGTCAAATATGTGGTGAAATGTGTTTCTGCTGTGACAACAGCATTTCAAGTTAACATTCCCTGTCACCCACAATGAGAAGCTCACCGCCCCCCACCCCTCATCCACCTACATAACTGGAGGCAGCGAAGGCTTAGTGGTGAGACCGTCTCTGCTTTGATATGGCAACACCCCTGCAGAATTGTCCCTGATCAAGAGGCAGCTACAGGGGAGCTGCTCCTGGCTGCCCCTGTGTGCTCACCCTTTGTCTTCCAGCAACGCAAAACATACAGCTCTCTGAAGAAAAGGCACAAAAAGCTCATTTAAAAACAGCACTGCTCATGTCAGTGCACTGTAGGGCTGTCAAAATTGCTAAAAAATGACGTTCGTATATTCCCTTTAAAAAAAAAACACATATTCGAACATATACAAAAACACAAAATTCTTCAGTTTAGGTGTTCACTCCCCCCCCCCCCCCCGCACCGCACCGTCGGTCGCGCATAGCGGTTTAAATGAACGGCAACAATAAACACATGCTGTGCTGATCAGGGATAAGGTACCTCGGTTCCAGTGCTTCACAGAACTCCCTGAAGCCCTCATGTCCTTGCATACGAACGAAATAAATGTTTGCGTGCAGGCCTCCTGTCGTGCCGCAGACAACGAACTTGTGGCGGACGGCGCAAAATACGTATCCAGACGGGGCTGTTTCTCTGAAGGTCCACATTTTATGCCATATTCTCTTGGGTGCACATTCTGGAGATGTGGCCTCAAGTTGCTTGTCGTTGAATGGTAAGCTAACTCTAGCTTACATAGTGTAGCGACCCTGGGTCAGGAAAGCTACGAGACGTTAGCTGGCTTATAGGGTGTTTATTAAGGGAACATAGAACAGGCTACTGTGGGCCACAACAACAGCAAAACCCCGTGAAAGCCTCAACCAGCTTCACGTCTGCTCCGGGTCATAGACTCTGCCCCGAACGGCTCGTCACACACACACACACACACACACACACACACACACACACACACACACACACACACACACACACACACACACACACACACACACACACACACACACACACACAAAAAGAGGACACTTCATCGCGGCCGCGGCATGGGTTGCCAGATTCACGATAATTATCCTCCGAAATACTTTACATTCGAATATTAATTTTCACATTCGAAATTCTGTTTTTAACAACTATTCGAATATATATTCGAATTTCGATTATTCGTTGACAGCCCTAGTGCACTGAACTCTTTTTTTTTTTTTTTTTACAATACAAGAACTGTTCACTTGGTTAGTTAGCCCTCCGATGTCTGGTCTCAGAGGATGTAAGATGGAGATGGAGAGGATCTCTGACATCATCTCTACTATCGGCGGTCATTAGGGAAAGTACAGACAATGAAAACTATTTTGAAGTCCTGCAACACGGCCAGCTATGTGGGACCAAAGGAGGCTTTTGCAGAGCCAACATGCATGAAGTGACAAGACAGACAGTGAGAGTGGATAACCATCTTACCCATGTGCAGTCCTCCTGCATTTCTAAATTAAAGATAGGGAGATAGCACAGCCACAATCTGTGCTCGGGATCGGCGTCCTCTGGTGAAGTAAAGGGACTTAGAGAAATAGATCAACCCAGCATCTCAGGGGTCAAGGTTTTATAGTGACGCCTGCTTCATTCTGTTATCATATGGTGGCATTTATAAGAGGGGTGGTTTGAGGTTGTGCACCACTGTCCTGTTACTTTCATTATTTATGTCCCAAATGCCACTAATGAAAACTGAAGACGTAGCTTCTTTTGTACAATAATGACCTTGATGCACCATTTATAGTTATATATGCTGACATGTATTGTATAAATGATTGCATCAGTTCCTAATGTTGAAATTAGTGAAGGGAATTTCCGTCCCCACACTGGAAATAATAAATGAGATGTTAACTGAGCATCCGTTGCTATTTAAACCCTCAAACTCCATAACTATCTCTGCCAACTGGGGTGAAATTTTAAACTCAGAAACCTTAATTTCTACCGCTGCGATACCAACTGTTCATGGTGAATAACAAAATGTGTGGGTGAGTGGGTGGGGACTGTGTGAACAATATTCTGTTTCTATAAACATATCGTGAACTGACAAACACAGAGAGGAATTTAAACTTTCTTATCATGAGGGAAAACAATAAATGGATGACCATTTGAGTTCTAAAATGATCCATTAGACAAGATGTGTATATCTGCGTGTGTGTGTGTGTGTGTGTGTGTGTGTGTGTGTGTGTGTGTGTGTGTGTGTGTGTGTGTGTGTGTGTGTGTGTGTGTGTGTGTGTGTGTGTGTGGATGGGTGGGGCATGCATGGTAACACAGAGTAATAAAGCCCTCAGTGAAGAGAATAAGCCAGAATTGGGGATAAACTGACACAGGAGCTTTGATGGCAATAACCCGACATGCAGGGGGAATTAACCAGGGTATTACAGCTAAACCTATGGGACTCTGCAGCTTCTGTAGGGAAACCTAGACACATGGACGCACATACATGCTGGGACCTAGGAAATAGAGAGGGTGGAGGGATAATACTACTCTGCCTTTGAAGAGAACGAAAAACGGGTCCAATCTTGTGGTTCTAAATATTTGCAGTGCTTTATTTTTAATGTGATATCATTCAGTGAGCAAATAACTTTTAATTCTGTCAGAAACATTAGCAGCTTCAGCCCAGAAAAGAGAAGTATGTCTTGACACTGGGAGGGCTTGCATTTCCAGGCCCGTGTTTTGACTCCAAGTGTCATGGAGACGGAGATTTAGTGTGACAATGCTGATGCCAAGTGTTGTACTGCTGCAATGCTTTGCACATGGCACATTCAACATTCTGTCTCTGCTCATACAATTCCACAAGACTTAAATTAACAATGTAGAAAAATAACATTACCACTCAAAATAGAAAAAGGAACTGGCATTTCTGAAAGAGGGACTACACCAGAGACCACATTTTGTTTTATTTGTCAACCTTGGAGAAAAACAGTTCACCAAAAGCAGTAGAATTCAAGGCTGACTACTTCCTGCAGAGACTGACTGCTGAAACTGTGCTTTACATCCAATCACTTTTCTGCTGTTAGTTTGGGGTTATATGTGCCGTTTAAAATAAGAAAGATGAAAAGTAATACATTGTTTTTGGAAAACGAGCTTGTCTTTTAATCCAATTAGCTTTGGATCCAACAGCCAATGACAATTCTTGGTATTAGGGTTGCAAGAAAGAAGTGAACGGATTCATAATTAGCAACTGTAGTATACAAATGTACTTAATGCTTCATCACTGTCTTTAAGTGTTTAGTGGCCACACCGGAGAGATTCTCTGTCTGTTATTAAACACATTTCGTTTGCCTCCCAGTGACTCTGTGACAGCAACTGAGATTGAATGAAGATCAAGTCAATACGCTCCTGCTGTTTAACTCGTATTTTGACTGTTGGCAGAAATATGAAGAAAAAAAAATCCCATTTTAGATTGATTACTGGCAGGATAATCTAAATTTGCATATAATAAAAATTCATTCAGAAGAGAGTGATTATCAGGAAAAATATTCCGCTCAGTCAATTTTATTTATTTATTTCAATAGCCACAGGAACATTACAAATTATTCTTCATAACATTTCATTTAGTTGTTATTCTGCATACGGTTTTGTTTTGTTAACACGCTCACCTTTTGAATTTAACCTCATGAATAAAACAATACACAAAAGGGGAGGGGAGCATAACACACTAACATTTGATTTCCCCCTTATCGTTGCTTAATTCTAATAGTTTTAACAGCCTAACAAATTGAAATATTGCAGTGACACGTGTGTGTGTGTGTGCAAATGAATTTGCTGTGGTATTCATTCGACACATTTCTCTCTTTTTGTTGAAGGCACCGCCAGCTTAGCTTCAAGCACATCACCCGATAATTGTTCCTTGGTTCATATCTGTCCTGACACTTCTATAGGTGTGCAGCCCCTGTCACAAACCACAGCCTGCAGCCCAAACGGGGTCGCTCTATTTTTTTTCCTCAGTATCTCATACAACCAGCCTTTGTTCCTCATAGCACAATCTGAAGATGCCATTAGTGGGAGGGAGACAGTGATGTTTAGTGACAGCCAACGACTCCTCTGGTCAAGAAAGTGCCCCGGAGTCATCTGAGTGTCACACACACCCCTCCGCTCTGACTGAACACAGCCGCGACTCCCGGAGTTCACCTTTGTTCTAGCTATCTGAAAAGCAGAAAGCTAATTGTGTGACAGGGGTCGGGGTGGGCAGCACCCACGACAGCCTGAGTTGTGCCACTGCGTAAAGCTGCCAGCCCTTCTTGTCAAACATACTGCAGGAGAATCCGACACAAAAAATTAGGCGAGAGGGGGAGGCTCTCGTTTTGCTGCAAGTGGCAGTTTTTGTCTTTGTGTTCTGTTCATGACTATTGTCATCACATTTAGGGCTGAGCTCAAAAAACATGCAGAAATTCTCCAAGCGGCTGGCTAGGACGATAAGAGGGAAGCTACATGGCCTGTTTGGAGCTGATAACTCACACTCAGCATAAATCAAACACCTTCTGGCGATTCAAATAGTTTGTACAGTTGGGCATCACATGTTGAGAGAGGATAGAAGAATTCAGAGTAAAAAAGTATCATGTCTCAGTGGCCCAAAATGAAATGCTGCAGACTTGTCAAATTATATCTTCCAAGCGAATTGCTTATGCTGTGATTTACCGGCATTACTGTGTAATATACAACACATTTCTTACACTATAAATTAAGTACAACTGCCACTTCCAACACGATTGTTACATAATGTGAGCAAGTTGTATTTCCTCCACTCGTAGATACAGAAAGAGTGAAGTGTTGACTCGTCTGTGGTTATTTAATACAGCCAAACAAACAAAGTAAATCAGCTTGCGGTTCATTTGTGGAGACCGTCATGTGGAGACAAGACCACAAACCACTCTATAGGCAGTTAATGGGTTTACTTGGCTGCTTCACACTTGTGGGACCCCGGGTTTGCTTTAGGCCCTGGCAATTTCCGCCAGGCTGTGGAGACTCTATGCACCAGTGCTGGCTTAACACAAAATGGCAGCCCGTTACAGAGGATGGGCACGGATAATGCTTGAGTTTGTGTTGGAAAAAAAGTCGACAAATTAATCTAAACCAAAGAGTGCTACTTAGCTCAATGCTTGAAATGTGTTTTTACTATTTGAAGTCTGAGTCATAGTTTTACAGGGAGAGGTCTGACATAGAATGACGGATGAAAACAGTATTTCCAAATGATCTCCTGTCAGCTTCTCAGCATCCTCTAATGAGTGAGGAGAGCTAAGGTATGCTGTTGATTAATATAATGGAATCTGAAAGGTAAGACAAGCTTGATAAAAGGAAAGCTGAAGGCTGCCGAGGCAAGAGAAAAGCGCCTTTGTGAAGTCTTAGCAATGTTATCCAAGTAAGGAAGTCCTTTTTTATACATGGGCCTGGTTTGTCTCACAGTTTTATCTTGATCCATTGAACACGACAAATCCTCTCTTTCAAATCTGGACAGGGACTTGAAGACTTTTGTAGCAGAGTGCACAACGATGAAATGCTTTTTTTGTGTGAAGGAAATGATCTTCTTAAAATGATTACTCTTCTCTTGTGAGTAAAAGCTTAGGATTTCAGTTGAACATTTCTGCAGGAAAATAAATAAAAAAATCATCAAAGGGGGAAAAAGTTTTACAGTGACATTTTCAACAACAATCTGACTCCGCCAGAAAAGTTATTAGTTAATCATTACATTAGTGAAAATGGCAGAGCAAAGCCATATGCAGTGTATGTTGCAGACCAAGAAATTAGAAAATAAGCCAAATTGCATTTGGCTTTGTGATGATTCAGCCTGAAACCAATCTGTCCAAGTGTTCAGTCGGGTAATTTAAACACCAGAAATATGAGTTTAAATAGCTACGTATGGACTGTCCAATCTCGCAACAATGGCACTTCCATCACACATTACAGTGGTGATTCAGGGACGTGGTCTGAAATCTGGCCCTGGGAACTTGTGAAAGATAGAAAATAAGATGATTCATAACACACTTGAGATTCTAACTGAGGAATCTCAGTAACAATGAAAACAGTTACTCAGTCACAATCACAGTCGAACACATGTCTTTGTTCTTTAGTGACATCACCACACAAGTACACACATAGCAAAACATATTGCATACACGTACTATATCAGTGAAATATATTATTAAGAGTATAGATATGGGTTGCACATACATTCAGGGTATCAACGGCACCAACTACTAAGGTGGTTTAAGTAACAATCAGGTATGTGGTCATGTCTGATGCAGGCAAGAAGAGCTGTGGATGTGGATGTGTTGATAGTGTCTGCTAAAAAGTGAAATAGAATACAAGAAGGGAGGGGACGAGGCTAGAACGATTGTTCAGTTAAAACCTAATTAACAAAGAGAAAAGGAAAAAACGCTTTTCACTTTCCTTCTCTTTTTCCCCACCCTCTAACTTTTTTCCTCTTGCGCTGTTATTTATTAGTTCCCCTGATTCCCTTTCCTCATTAGACACTCGTATAGAGAGAAGAAGAGGGATCACCTTCCTTCGACCCTCAGGAGGGCGCAGCCCAATTCAAGTTGGACATTGCTTCCCACTAAAAAAAGAACGCCCCCAAATCCTCCAGAGAGAGCAGGCTCATTATGAATTATTGTGCCTTTATAAAGTTGTCATGTCTGGGAGAGATTAAGGGGACACGGTCCTCCCTCACCACCCAACGCTGCACCTCATCAGTCTGGCCCAGTGGAGCCCCCTTGGTGCCACGAAGGCCGGCCCAGGGGCGCATGCCCCCAAAAACCTCTGCAAGAGTAAATCGGAGAGTCCAGGGGCAAAAATGAAATACATCTATTAATAATAATAATCAAGATAGAAATTCTCAATTAACAGAATTAATTAGAATGAACAGTTACATTAATTCAAAAAAGGGTGACAATTACGACAATTTGGCCAATCAGACCACAAGAAACCGCAGCTGTTGATGTTTGTGGGAGTAAGCGTGCGTCTGTCTGAGGGAACCGCTCCAATAAAGATAAGAGGATTTTGGTATAACTAGCCGTTGGGTTCTGACCATACAGAATAAGATTGATGTTTCCCTGTCTGATTACAGTACAACTGGGGACCTTTGAAATTGAAACTCTGCAACCCAAACTCCAAACTGCCGGTCAGTTATAAATTCAATTTTTATAAGCAAGGACTTACTCTCACGTAGTTACATCTGATAAAATGGAAAAAACTACCCTGCTGAACATCGGGGGCACTGATTTCACATCTTGACACCGATCAACACAGCTGTAGAGCTAAATAGCAGGACCCAGTTTGCTCCACCTCACTGTAAACTCCATTGGCTATTCTCATCACAATTACATTTACAACGTTTGGCAGACACTCTCATCCAGAGTGACTTACAATGCTGCTCAGTATTCATGATTGAAAACAACACCCCCCCATCAGATCAAGTGGAGATAGGCAGTTGGCAACATTCGCGACCACTCTTGGGATGAATCTGTGATGCCCACAGGACTTGTTCATGTGCAGATGCCCGGACATGCTGCAAACATCAGACACGTTTGATATAAATCAGTAGGCGAGTTTATGAGGACATTCAAAACCAAATCCACGAGCGCTTTAATCTAACAGATAATTATTCACTGAGTTTTACCGGTTTCATCCCAATTGACTTTTCAGCTCCAATTAGATTGTCAAATCTGGAATAATTGAGATGAAGAATCCTCTATAGTGTCTTCAGTTTATGAGTGATGAGATGTTTGGAAATTGGGAGTAAAAATGTCCTACAGTGTCTCAGAAATAAAGGATGAATAAAGTCATTAGAGGGGCCGTTAACAATATCGTATGAACTGCTCTCGGTCAGAGGCCAGGGTACATTCAATCACCGCTTGAAATTGGACACCAACTCACATTCATTAAATGACAGCCACATCAAACAAACAACTCCTTAAATTCTTGTTTATTGGTCACCAGATGTCTGCCCACCCCAACCGGATGTTAGGCTAATTAATTGAATGAACAAATTGAACTGAGCTTTGTTGTTTTCAATGAATAAATTGAACAGTGCCAACTCCCAAAAGAAGCAACGGCAAAATTACAATCAATAATCTGTAAAAGCACTTTCAAGTCTATAAGCATAGCAGCAAATACACATTATTGAGTGTCCCATTAAGCTAAAGTAGCATCTGCTAGGCAAGTGAAGAGTGGAAGCACTACAGAATGGTGACTTCATGCTGTCTTTTTGACAGAGGACGCTTGAACACTAACAAGAACTGCAATATATCTTCTGCTATCCACCCACACAACATTTCTTGCTGATGTCAGTGTATATCCATCAATTGACTGTACCCAGCAGACTTAAACCAAGACTTGTTGTGCACTAATGAAAGGTATAAACATGCTGTATACATGACTGAAGCTTAATTAAAAATAAATGAGACGCAAATATTAGATACTTTTTGCCTGAGAACATGTGAATGTCTTTCCTTGTGAGCAACGCGTTCTATCGGATATTGGCACAAGTTCAGACCTTGATTGGGTTGTCAGAACCCTGACTTTTGGAAATTACTCACAAAAAAGAATAAATATTCACATCCAGCTCTAAAAGACCTTGAACAGAACTGTTTAAATCACACATCCAAATATTACAACTGAGCAAACTCCATCAGCTGCTAAAAACAATGAGATGTAGTTATAGGTTCTGGATATTGGGTCATATTTATTTTGTTAAAAAATACGGTTTAAATTTGAACTCACGGGGGGAAAAGAAAAATAAGTACACAGTAAAGCTCATGCAGAGACAGATACTAGTTTGGTTTGGTTGAAAACACAGCATCACATCCTTACAGGTAGCCAGTAGAAAACACGGTGGGCAGACAAGCAATTCACAAAGCACCACTTTCTTTCAACTGTTTTTTTTATTTCAACAGTAGGTTCACAAGTTACTCCTGTAGGCTTGATCAAACATTCCCCACTGTCAGTTTTTAAAAGGGGATTACGGCAAGACGTTCTCTCCAAGAGAATAGTACATATTGGATATCGTTGCCTGCCAGCTCTTAACTGAACAAATCCAATATGGGTGTCTAATGATACAGTAAATAGTGCTCACAGTGGTCCAATTCTTACCAACGTAGACCACTGAAAAACACAAGGGGGAAGACAACTTTGCATGTTTACGAGGGTTGTATGGGGTAAGACTTTTTTAATAAACAGGAACAAACAGGAATGGGTTCTTTAAATGGATCTCGACTGTCCCCCACTAACCTCTTAGTATTGGGCTTGTAATGTTATGACGGAACAGGTCTGGGAAACAACTACATATTCAACATCGGTTTGTTTTTCATTTCAATTTCTTCTTTACAGATTGGACATTAAACAGATACACTGCATACATACAAAATATGTTCCCAAATAACATAAAGAGCGCAAAACAACATGTGCACAAAAGCAGACAACCAAAAGAATATGAGAAACATAATTCGATAAGGAGTTAAAAATTTTCCTTTCTGTGTTCCGATTCAACATTTGGGACAGCATGGCATTGAGGCATTAGTCATGGCTTAAGATGATGATGATCTGTTTCAGCTCCGACTTTAAACCAAACTAAATGTTCGATATAATGCGGACCTAAATGCCCAAGAGTCCACATCTCTAATATTACTTAAAAAAGGTGCAAGATCCGAGATTGGGAGCATTTTGAATGCTCTCAACATGTCGACATAGCGCTAACAGCACTTCCAGCGTAAACTCGGGCAAAAGTGCTGACAGAGCAAACAGTGTTGACCGGAGGGTTGTGGTGCTACACTTGCGCGGCGGCTGCAGTGCAGAGCCAGCCCGGTTACGTCAACAAAGTAAGTAGAAGCCCTGAAACCACCACACAGAGGGAGAGTGACTTCATTCTCTGCTCAGGTAGACATTACTCCACTCTATCTTTACAGAGCAAATAGTTGTTTGATGCTATATTAATGCTTTGAATGTTGAATACAGCTCCTTTTACCATCAATATCAATTCTGCCTGAAACACAGCGTTGTACATCAGTGGAAACAATGCCAACGCACGGCAACTCTGTACTCATCTTTTGAAACGCAAAGCACTGGTGACAAGAAACTGCAGAAAACGCACTTTGATTCAGCGTGAATGCATTGTCAGTGGACATTTAAATTCATAGAAGCCATAATCAAGTGCAAGGTGTGCTGTACAAAAAAAGGGAGCGTCTCGTCTCAATGGTGGCTGTATCGTCATGATTAATTCTATTGGGGTAAGGACTTGAATGTGTTTACCGTGAGCCTGGTGTTCCTGATGGCCTTGCCAAGAAAATCTGCTGCTTAGCTTTAAGCTTTGAATGCGTAATGTTCAGACCTCATTTCACATCGGGAAATGGTTTGTTTGGGAAAAACAATAACAGAGGGACCTACATAGATCAGAGAGGCTGTTCTCTTGCCGCTACACATTTAGAGTGCGTGATGAATGGTTCATGTTTTGTGAGAATCAACTTGCGTAGCACAATATCAGAATTACTTTGCGTGATGATTTCAGTGGCGGTGGAAAAAGAAGGAGGCGAGAAAAACGAGGCACCTGATCTGACCTGATCTTTTTTTTTTACTTTCTTTCTTTAAACATCTTTCAGCAAAAGGTGACACAAACGACATTAGTAATGTTGTATCAATACTGAATTATTAACCAGCGTGCCGCTAAACGCAGCATGTTCTAACCTTACATCACACAACGTGCTGTCTGGGCTTGAATGTACTCTGAGAGTCAGCGCTCTGTTGACTCAGTTGAATTGCTTGCCTAAGGCTTCAGTGCCTGGACACATACACATAATTAGGAAAGGTCACTGTGCCTCCTGTCTTGTCAACAAAATCACTTCAAGATGACAAATTCTGGCTCAGGCTGAGCCAGACCTCCCTCGGATACCCTTGCCAACCAAGCGCCAGCAGGCCTGCTTGGGTAGCCTTAGGTGATTTCTAATTATGTCTTTTACATGCCATGCTAAGTAGGGGTAAGCATAACAATGAGCCAGTCATCTGATTGGAGGTGTGTTCTCTTTTCAAGGTTGAAGTAGCAGACAAAAGTGTCATTATCTTGTAACTTTAGACTACAAGCTGCTGAGAAATTGCCCCGTGAGATAATTTCTCCTTATTACAAAAACAAAGTGTACCTTGGATTTTAAATTATCAAAACAAATAAGTATTTTACCAGATGACTTTCAACTGATAAAATCCGCAGAATTCCAGTTCACATCATATGACCTTCACACCATTTCAAAGTTCCTTTCCCACCGCATGCTCTGTAGACTTTCCATCCAATCCACCTATGATGAAGTGGAAGTGGCTTTCACATCGCTCCCTGGTGGCCTGACTAAGGAACTATTAATCTATGGCACTCCATATTGCATTCAGATCGGCTTTCCCCAGCCACCACCAGGCCTGAAGTAAAGGCCAGGAGAGGACCCAGAGGACTGGCCACTCTCTTATTATGAGCTGCACCAAGACACCTCTGGGTTTCTAAGCGCTTCCACTGACAGTGACTGATGGCCAATTAACCATTTGGAGAAGAGTATTGATCACTAAGAGAACAGGAAGGACTCTGGAAACGTCTTCTAACACCCCACTATTCTCACTGTACAAAGTGAGCAGCCAGAAAGCACATCATGTATAATAAAAACAAACATTACAGGGGGAAAAACAACAACAACACAAATATGGCCTCCAAGGCTCGCACACAGGCCAAATTGTTTGGCATATCTGTTTTCTGGTTAACAAAAGGAAGGAACTCATGGCCAAGAGATTCTAGGGAAGGAAACTTGAACAATGTGCCTTTTGACAGTGTTAGTGTCTATTCTATTGTGATTGACTTCCATGACATCAACCTTCACATGTCCCATGGTCTTTGCGAGAATACAATTGTTTCCCAACAAGAGAACACATCTAAAGATCAGGGTCAGCATTGCTTGAGAGAGAGAGAGAGAGAGAGAGAGAGAGAGGACGGAGGAAAAAGAACATTAAATTGACCCTTCAGAGAAAAGACTCTGTACTCAGCTCAACAAGCTCATCTAGACTTTCCATTGGTGGCCCTTGGACAATGGACATATGAGGCTATGTGAGTGCTGGCACAGCGACAGAAACCCAACAGTAGAGATTGAGGGAAATCTCCCAACTGCTGGTACTACGTCAGACACCGTGGTGGCCTACCATGAATTATGGCCCAGGTCCTCATTGAAATAATAAAAAAGACACACACATCCCCAGTAGCTAACAGGATGGGTGCTGGATAACAGAAATATGTCGCAGATTATATACAAGACAAACCAGACCTGTTGCAAATAGACAAGATATATATATATACACCGATATACACCGATAATATATCAAGGCTATATTTACACGAAAGTTACAAAAAGGTACATAAAGAAGCTAAAATATGAACCTGTATATATAAAATATAGGGAAAAGATAAGGATGTATGTTTTTTTTGTTTTTTATTTGCCATTTTGACAATAAAAGCTTGCTTTTTTCTCCAAGGTTACTCTTATTGTTGACATCTTGTCTTTATTCTCGAAATGTTATTTCAACTTCACTCTCGACATTACAACTTTATTCTCAAAATGTCAACTTTATTGTCTAAAAAAACAAAACAAAAAGAGCTGTCTCTTCCCCAGATCATTTGTTTTCTCATGCCTGGTACAAACACTGAAAGTTTGACCATTATCTTTACATTTTGAAATCATTCTTGAAGTGACGGTTAAAAAAAATGGCCCTCTTTTATTATTATTGTTGCATTTGCTTTTGTATGCATGTTGTTATGGAATTTCCGACTTCTATTTAATGTTGACTATTTGCAACAGGTGTGGTATGTCACGTGTGCTTGTATGTGCATTATGGGTAACTAAGATGGCGACTCCCAGGGTCAATCCCAATCTCCACCCTAAACCCTCAAACCCTGAACCCTCAGGGACTCACTGACGTCGGCTGCTAAGTGGCTGAGTGTGAGAGGCTGTGAGGGCTTGAACTGGTGTGAATATGAATGGGACAGCACTTTGCTGCAACATATCACGTGACTACATAAAAAATATTGTGTATTTATTTTATACTTTTTATTCACTGATTTGAACGTCTTCCTCACGAGATGAGAAGTCATTTTAGATGATATATTTACTTGTTTTTGTCAAAACGAAATGTTTGATGAATGTAAACAAAATATTTATAAATATATTTTCTGCTTGCATTCCTCTGATTTCATGTGTTTTTATGTTCCATCTTTAATCCGTAATGTTGTAGTGTAAATGTATTTTATCGGGCTGAACGCCCACGTGTCTCTTTGTTTACCTTTTTTTTTTTTTTACGCCTCCATGCTTCCATTGGGAACTGCGTGTTTAACGTCACATTGCTATGAACTATGGGTAATTCCCTTAGGCAAAGTCAGCATCTAATGCTGACTTACGGAAAGGGATCATAAAGGGCTCAAAATGTCTGCCAGAGAGCCTCGAGCACTCTACGATGTGACAATGGGACACCCCTAAACCCTCACGGACTTCGCGGGAGCGCGCCTCAAAGTCCGTGAGTCCGTAAGGGTGGAGATTGGAATTGACCCTAAGTATCTATCAGAAGTCTAACGAAGCTTGAATCGCTACACCGCATTAAAATCCTACAAGCTACTTTGTGTGCGGATCTATTTGCTTGAACTCTGCCGGGCCCCCATTGAAACACAGGGTAATCTCATCCCACATCAGAGGTGAAAGGTACATTTTCTGCTGCCTCGATGGGAAAGCACAAATAGTGACTACGGTGCACCCCATTTCAGGAGGGAAACGGCCAAACTTCAACCCCTAAGCGCTCTCACATAGACCTGAATCATAGAAATGGGGTAATTGAAACAAAAGGGCAAAGTTTGACAGAGATGTAGTGCCTTCGCCGGGCCTCTGCACAGACTGCAGAAAATAACACCTAACTCCTCCCCTCTCCAAGGTTCATCCTCCACGTGTCCTCGGCAACGCCCGTGTCCTTCCTTTTACTCCCCAAGATTGCCATTTGCAGATGATAAGCGCAGGGACGTAGCCTTCTGAAAGATAAGGCACCTGGGCATTTGTCACCAAATGGAGCATGCTCCTCCATTGTTTAAAGCTGACCTGTGTTGACATGCACTGTTTACCTCGTATTCATTTATGCAGAACTATTATCTTTGCCTCCATTAATCACGGTAACTCAAACTGAAGAAATTACATTTTGCGAGACTTGGACAGGAAGGTGATTCCTTCAATTTGTCTGTTTTCTTACTTTCATACAAATTTACATGATGGAAAGTGAATTAAAAAAGCAATACATTTGATCAACTCTGTCTCGCAAATAAGCAAATGCAACTCTCTTTTTTTATTGTCACATTGTCTAATTCAAATTCTGTAAGCAGCATAAAATTCATAACGAGCATTTGAACTCCTGAGGAGTGAAACCATTTTCATATTTTATCTTACGTTTTTTTTCCTTCGTCTGAAGTGTAATTACCTCCTTGCATGAAATATTCTGCATTTATACATCATGCTAATTCACTGAGTGAGTATAAGCAGTCGCGCAAATAAATAAATATATCTGAAAGTTCCCTCCCCAGTGCACAAGTCTTCCCATTGTCTGTATCATTTGAATTCATCTCCCATGACTAGAGGGAAGAAAAACTCTTTCTGGTAGTGAATTATGACTTCCCTGTGAAAGACCACATCCCCACAAATACATGGCAATCTTGTGCCATGCATTAGCAATGGGACAAAAACGAAGTGGTTTTAAATTCCTTTGACCAGAAGGCAATTTCCCCCAATAAATTATGTTAATTTCAGCTTTCGCTCTCCTTATCGCATTCTTTAGTGAGTCAATGAGAGAGACAAAACTGGCTGCCAGAAAGACAACTCTGGGATGATTCCCATTAGAATGATGAGACTTCTGGCAAACAAATCTCTTATATTACTGTACAAATAAATGTGAACTCGCAAATTACTCTATTATGCAATACATTTGAGCTTGTCGTCATTTAATGGCCATCTTCTTGCATCATTCCAAGGTTTACGCCCCGTGGAAATTGCTCGGAGGTGACTGTTCACACAAGCAGGATGGTACCCGATACCAAATCCCATGCTCCCTCGATGAACCACGCAACAATCGCTTGGCAACGCTCTCATTGGGCAGTAGGGAAAAACAAAGAGAAATCCAGGATTTATTCTCTCTGCATGGATAGCTGGCTTTTTGATTTTCTTTTTCTGAAGTAAGTAACAAGGGACTAACAACTGACTAAACAGGCAAGTTTAAATAAATGTGAAACAGCAGCAGCAACAGGAGATGGAATAATCTGCAGGCCACACACCCAACACATGCAGCAGAAATGCATGCATGCAAATCCTTGTGGAAACACCTTCTCTCCCTAGAACACAGGCAATTCACATGCTTAAAACATCAAGTGCTGTGCACACAGACACACAGGCGAAGCAGTACAGTTCTTTGTTCCTCAGGCTGAAAGCTCACCGTCCCCCTCTGTCCGGCCCGTCAGATCACTCGCAACACAGCAAAAGGGAAAGTGCTCAGATAGCTTAAATCTAGATTGACAGGCTTGCCTTTATTACTGACTGAGTTATGTTTCCCTGCAAAAAAGACTGTCGGCCTTTGATACAGACAAATGCAGAGTCAGCGCTTTGCCTCTCTACAGGGGGATAGCTTGACTGATCTCAGCTGAGACTGTCCCAGCCCTGATGTCGAAAGAATTGGCTCCCAAATTACCTTCCGATCCATTTCTCGAACTCACGCTGTCCTATAAAAGTAGCCTGTAAGCCGTGATGGTAGCTCTTAAGGATGCTTGTACTGACCTGATATACGAGAGAGGAGTCTGCCTAGAAGAGAATACAACTGATTTTACCCATGTCCCTTTGATCATGTGTTTTATGAACTGGGTCTTTGCTATTCAGGGTCGGAGAAGGACTGGGAGCCTATCCCAGCATGCATTTGGGTGAAAGGGAGGAAAACACTCTGGACAGAGCTCCAGTCTGGGACAGAGCGAACAAAGAAACGGGCAAACAAAAAGCATCCTGACAAAAAGCTGGTCTTTTGACTGAGGTAGGAAGCCAGAGCACCCAAAGGAAACCCACATGAACCCGGTAAGAACCAAGGCAACGAGCAACAACGCCTACTGAACCACCACGCCGCCCATATCACCCAGCAACCCGATCTAAATGCATCGGTTTCAACATGCATCATAAAACAACTTGTAAATACCAACGCACTGCCACTTACCTAGCTTGATACACAAGGTCCCTCGAGCACGACTGTTTATTTAAACCTAATATATTCATAATTATACACTAATTAATGCAAGAGAAAAACCCTCTTAATTCATCATCTCAGTGTCCTGAAGCAAGAGACACAACTACACCAACTCCAACATGTTTGCCTTCTGTCCACAGCAAGGTTAACAGTTCGGAAACAAGCGCGGGGCAAATGATGTGTGAAATTCTCGTGTTTTTCGGATAGGCTACTCCACCAGCTGCTTCCAGCTGTGCGGCACTCCGTGGATGATATTTAGCATCAGTGAGTGGGAGTAAAGAAAAGCGTTTTAAAGAAATAGTCAAAGGGCTGAACTGTGAAATGGTGCATTATGGGGCCACATGCCGATTGACCGCATTGATTGAAACATTGATTTGACTGGCTTGACTGTGTGATAGCGGTGACCTGTAACATTCAGGGTCAAAGGCCAGCACTCGTCGTAAAAAATTAGAAACAGGCATTATGGCAAATGTTGGGGATAAATAGCCCACTATCGTTATTAGCATATTGGATCTTTGAAATGAGTAGAAAGGGAATCTGAAATTTCATTACAGGCTCCGTCCCAAATGGATCATGTTGTAGCTGCTGAAGGGAAACTTAGTAAGTATTTCAGCTCGGCCCCTTACTGCTGCTGCTGCTGATTGTGTTGTACATCTGAACACATTTGCATGCAACTGAGTGTCTGGCCCAAAAAAAAAAAAAAGGGCCCGTCATAGCACGCAACTCATCAGTGCGAGTAGGTCGTCTATACCAACTCCGTAAAGCTGTCACCATACTGCAAATACAGCAGGAACGAGTCCTGCCCGGCGGAGAGAAACGTGGAGTTGAGTGATCCTCTCTGCAGCCAGCAGAGCAGCCGCCGAGATGGAGGAGCAAGCTCTGGGTGGAGGGCTTTGCCCGGTCCGCTCTACGCGGCGCACACATGTAACAGCAGCATTAGAAAGGTGGTCTCCTCCTCCTTCTTCTTCTACTGGAGCGAGAAGGTTGCTTATGAGAGCATGTGAAAGCGGCTGTGAACCGAGCACCGCATTTGTATTGTTCACGCGCCCGTCTTGTTGAAGCCTGATAGCGCAGGGTTGTGCCCTCTCTCTCAAGCAGGTGTAGCTCTAACTTCCTTTACGACCAAGACATTGGGGGGTAAAGGACGTGTTACACCCGGCACGGCGCCGCTCCAAACACACACAAACACATATAGCAACACTGGAAGGGTGGACAATGCTTTGCTTCCAAGTTTTAACCTTGGTTTGCCACGTGCGAGGCGACACGCTCTCTCTCTCTCTCGCTCTCTCTGCGGTGTAACCTTGAAGGCGCAGGCTAATTGAGGAGTGTTTAGTGCTAGCAAATTATAGAACAAAACCGCCTGCCAACAACGTGCTCCGTCCGTCACGCGCGGCCACATGTCGGCACAAAACACACAAAAACGCAAGCAAAACTTGTCGCGTGCAGCCTTTTTATTTATTTTTTTGCAGCGTAACGTACTTACTGTGCTTTTTTTTTTTCTTCTCAAATGTGTGAACAGCATAATTCGAACAAAGCAGTAGGAAAAAAATAAAAAAATAGAGCCGACTGAAACTCACCAGTGCAGGTGAAGCCGGCGAAGACGAGCCCGAGCACAAGGAGCGTAGCGCTGAACCCACAGCGGACAAAGGGGCCCACAAGTGAGGGCATCTTCGTGCTTTTTTGTTGTTGTGGTTGTATTTATTATTTTTATCACCCAAGTTTCAAAAGACAAGGAGCAGAGACGAAAACACCGGCACGCTGGGCTCGTTAAGGTCCGGAGAGTGTCCTCTGTAGCTCTTGACGCCTTGTTCACTACGCCCAAGTCCTCTCCTCAACACATATCCTCCTGCCGTCGCGTGGCCATCAGCATCCCGCTCGTGCGCCTTCGTTGCTCAGAACAACGCATCACAGGTGTGGTGAATAAAGTGCTGCCTAGCTCGCTCTGTTTTCGTCTCTCTTTTTTTTTTTTTTTTACTCTATTTCTCCAAAGCGCACTATCCGTCCACAACTCTCCCTCTCTCACTGAGCCGAGGAGGGAGGCAGTTTCCGTTCAGTTTCAGTTTTCTTCGCGGGAAAGAATACCGTCTCCAAACGCAGGAATTGTAAGAATTGGCATCGGAGGAGAAACATCTGCTTGCACAGCAATGCTGGACTGTTGAGAGTCGGGGAAGGTGTATCCGCTGCGAAGAGCGGAGCAGCAAAACCAGGAGCGGAGCCCGCGTGCTCGCTGGGAATGGAACGTCCTGCTGTTATACCCTCTTCTTCTTCTGAAGCAAACATTTACATACCTCGAAAAAGCGTAACTAACCAAATATTGGCAATGCACGACCGAATGGAAATTATGTCATCCGAACCCCTTGCAAGTGTGCTTTTTTTCTTACATGAAAATGATGGATATGACATCCAGCCCCATGTGATGGGAATCAGACCGGTGCTTTGCATACAGATTCACACAGATCACATATGCATGTCATTGAGTTTCAGTTGCATGTGCCTCAATGCTTTGTCTTGAGGTTTTGTGCGTCTGTGTGCTGCAGTACATCGGCGATGGACAAAACACAGATGAAGAAGCAGGAGGATTAGCGCTCCCATGAGAGTGTGTACACCTGTCAGCAAACTCACACCAGGATGTGACTTATGTTCCAGATAGCTGGTGCCTTATTTTCTGAGGGTGTCAGTGGAGTGATTCTCAGACTGTTCAGCCGTGCCTTTTTACAACCCTGCCAGAATCAACAGCAGATTATTAATACACTTCAGATGTGGTGTGTGTGTGTGTGTGTGTGGGGGGGGGGGGGTCTTTGTTTATCCATTTCTCCACTCCCACATAATAGTCAGCAGAATAATAAGTGGAAGCACAGAGCTGGACCACTGTCTTACCAGATAATTATGGGGCTCATGTAGATGGATGATTCCTCAGATAGAGCTTAGCTATTATACTAACTCATTAAGCCTTCTCTCCATCCAGCATCCCTTGCTAAAGGTCAGAGTCGCAGTGAGAATGACAGCAAAAGGCGCAGATGCAAACACGCAGAAACGCACAACCCCACAGCACATAGCTTATGTGAAGGGGTGTAAGGGAAAGGCATGCTCACAGCAGCTGAATGCAACAGAATGACTCAGCCTTGGTTACTTGTGAGGTTGCTCGTGATGATCTCCCTCATTCTGCTAATCTGCCCTGTGTCCCATCAGGCGGTGAGAGCTGGCGTGAGTCTTTTCCTTTCTCTCCATCTCTGAAACGCCACCCAAAAGCCACACGCGTTTCAGGATGCGAGAGTGTGAATGTGTGTGTGAATGCATAGTCGGTTGCATTGCCCCCCTCGCAGGGAGAGAGTACAGCTTCAGCCGTTTTTTAAAGGAATTATCAGAGTGTGTTTTCTCGCCACGATGCGTTTGCTGAGTCAAGGCAGGGCGCGACCTCTTCCGCAGCCCTTGTCTTCCACTGATTCATCCGGTCGCAGCAACCTGGACCCCGCTCGCTCCCTCAATCAGACTACAATGAACAATCACGGCTCTTTGGGGAGATGACACATTTAGTTGTTCATCGATTTGAAGTGTTGTAATTAATTTTCTCTCCGTCAGTGGCTTGAGTTACAATATCCTGAGACTTGAAGCAGCAAGTTCTCCTGCAATCAATCATGAAACCGAGACAGAACCACAGTTTCTCTTGTATCTTCTTGAATTATTCACGGCAGCTGCGGTCCGAAGAGACCGGACTCAGTGACCGATCAGTATTAAGAAAACATGAGGCTCATTTGTATGTTGCGGATTGTTACAGCGCTTGGGCTCTTCCATAAACTGTTGCAATTACACCAGCGACGTATGCAGCCTATAAAGACAACTGATTCGCCTGGTCGATGCGCATCGATCCAATGAAGGTGTCCAGCATGAAATTAATATTATTTATTGTTTACAAACCACACAGAAGGTCCCTGGAGGAGGATGCAGAGCAGGCTGCAAGCACAGACCCAGAGAGTGAGAGTGGGTGTATCAGCTTCCATCATGACCACAGCTTCACGGCCTATTGTTTTGTTTATATCAAATTAAACTGCAATGCTACTCCAGAGAGATATAATTGACCACAGTCTCAGATTAAATGACTGTAAAGATCTTAATAAGCCATCCGCCGATTGCATATTACATTGCAAACCACTTATGAGCATAGAGTCCAATGAGAATAAAATTGAGGTTCACATTTGCATGCCGCAGCATTTCAGCCATTAATTACCATGCAAAATGACTCTGTGAAGATCAATAGTGTATCAATTTAATTAAATATTATTGATATGGGGTTGGGGAAATTAATTTGGAGCTCAACAAATCCCAGTATGGTTGAAAGAGATGGTATTACTTTAGCATCATAACACCACCGTTGGGTCCTTCACTCTTTATCATCGTATAATGGACTCCACTCTGAATATAAACATGTCTCGCCAACCCAGTCTCCCGGTTGGTTCATAGGTTTGCGATACGATACAAGGACTTTGGACTCCGACATAAACCCACGAGCATCATAATAAAACCATCAGAGCCCCTGACATTGAATTAAGAGCAAGGTAGTCCAAACGGGACGATGGATGGGTCAAACAAACGCTGGACTCTCGTCCAGGAAGCCGCTGTTTGTGAAACTAACATCAAGCATTGACATTTTTGTCGTGTGAGTTGTTAGTCAAGTTAAAGTCAACCACAATATTTTGCCTAAACCTAACTTTTAGACAGAGGGTTATTTTGAAAAGACACCATGTATGTACACGTCCAAAACAGAGGCTACAGGGGTCCCTAGAGCGTTATAGTTTGAAGCAAAGGGCCACTGACTGAGCGTCAGTGTTTGACGAGTTGGAAGTGACAATGTCAGGATTCATGGTAACAATTCAACACACGTTACTTTAAAGCCACCATCATCACTACACTAGTGATACACTCTTGGCTTTTACTCCAGATCATTATATTCGTCGGCAGCAGCTGCAGCTCTCAATACACCAATAAAAAAATTATGATCTGGATATGCTATGCATAGCTGTGACTTTGTTTAATTAAATGATTTCTCACACAAGTGGAGATAAAATAACCGTAGTGTGATCTCACCACATCTAGTGCAGTCGGGTAAGGAGCAAAACCAAATGAGAGATGGAGAGTTTACAAAACAGAGAGGCAGAGAGTGAAGAGGAGGGTGGGTGAGGATGAAGGAGCCTACTGAAGGTCTCTCTCATTTCAGCAGCACAGACTGCTGATGAAGCTGAACTTCCAATATCCCACTACTTCAGCTCTGATGATTTCTCAATTTTACAGATATGGCCCGAGAATGTGATTTGATGAAAATGTCAAATGGGATAACCACCAAATCATATGAAACGGGCCGCATTTCATTCCATGACTATAAATCAAAAGCAGACACTCCAAGAATTAAAGTTGATTTAGTGTTTTTGATTCAAAGTACGACTCTCGGCTCGGAAGGAAGACGCCGTGTCCTGCCGTGTCCTCAAATTGAGATTTTCTTTCACTCAGGTCCTTCACATTCTCTCTGAGTTCAAGGGCTGGACTCTCGGAAGGGGCCCATGTTTGAATGTGGCGCTCCACGAGTTGTTTCCAAAGGGAACTCAAACAATTTATTCATAGAATGTGGTTCCATCCCAAACAGATTCCCCCTAATCTAAAACACTGCGTGAGTGTTTGGAAATATATGATGATTTCATTTTCTCCCAGTCTCAGGGTCATAAATAAATTTGCATTCTGTCAGCAAAATGAAGTAACTGACTTGTAATTCATCAAAGCTGCTGCTTAGCACTAAAACAGTTCAACACATGGTAACCTGATTTATTTATTTTCCCACTCACAGAATTGCCTCACAGCTGCGTTGTCTAATAGGTGAGAAGGAAGAGAAAGGAGCACTTACATTTTAAAGACCTCGTAAAACAATGAAATAAAGAAGGGAAATGAACTCCCTGAATGGCACATTTTCATGTAGACTTAAATTCTGAGGAGTTCCATTTGCACAAAGAAGACATTTTGTTTAGCATTTTCAATGTAAATGTCAAATAAGCTCAAAGAAAAGAAAACTCTTGCGGCGGCTAATTGCGTGTAAATGAGGTGTGATTTACTCAGTAAAGATTCAGGATAAAAACATTTGCATTCTTTTCCTTTTTTAAAATGACATTCTATTAATTCAAAATCCTGTTTGCCTGACAAAGAATAACCATCGTAACTTTATTGGAACTTGGAAACGTGAATGCGCCGCTTGATTCTTCACAAGGCAAGTGACAGTAATACTGTCGAGCCAAACCATTTTTTTCCCACAAGTTTTTTTTTCCCTCCTCCTCTACATTTCAGGTTTCTCAAAAAAAGGAAAAAGAAGTTTCCTGAAATATGCTTCCTGGGCCCGACATTCTCTTGTTGTTTTGAATGTCACATTGTCTAAGCGTGCATGGGAGAGGAGACTTTGAATGATGTTGAATCTTTTATGACTGCCTGCTTTTGTGCCAGTCCTTTCCCAGTGCTGCTCTGAGACTCTGATAGCAGAACGTCTTCTACAGCTGCTGGCTCTGTTAGCGTAGGAGTAACACACAGGCTAGCCACACTTAACATTTCAGGAGCTTCATTTCAAAATGCCACATATCAACCCTGGGAAAATGTTACCTGCAATGTATTACTAAAGATCAATCTTTCACAAAAAAAGAAATAAAGGTTCACATCAAAATGCTGCATATCGATTCTGAACTGAAAAAGTAAACGTCATATCTTTTTTTAAGACTTTTAATATGTATTATATCATTTCTAATCAGCCATCCAATCAGCAACTCTTTTATATATTTTTTTATTCCAAAGAAAGATGTACTATCTGCCTTTACAAGCTATGGAAAGTATCTGTAATTTTGAGGTGCTTTTACTTCAATTTTATATGACTTTATACTCCCACTTTACTCCATTTCAGGCAAGTATTGAACTTTTTACCCCATTAAATAAAAGTTATGGTTGCTCGTAACTTTAAGATGTTGTCTATAAATTATGAAGTGATATTATAAATTAGGGCTTTAACTAATTCTTTTTTTCACTGTCTATCAATCTGACGATTATTTTCTATTATAATACGGGTAGATCAAATCAAGCATTCTGATTGGTTGAGAGTGAGTCACGGGGTGTATTTTATTCAGCCATAAAGTACTGTACAGCCTGTTTACATTTAGAGCGTTCCATATCAGTGCGCACTTAAAATAACAGGTATATTTAAATTGCGCGACCGTTAGTTGTCATTTCAAGCTTGACAGTTACCAAACATGTTTCGTGTAAACTTTGATATTGTCACGTCGGCAGTAACGACTCGCAGACGTTGGTTTCCTTAACTTGCAGGTTTATTGCTTGAGTGTTCACAGTATTGCAACGGGGCTCTTCGCTGACAGTAAGTTAGCTCAAACGGAACAGCTAACAAGCTCACGTAGCGTCCCCCACACTAGCATAACGAACGACAACACACACGTCACTTCCTCCCTAACCTAAAGATGAGGAATGAAAAGGGTTTGATCACAAAATCGTGATAATTTCCAGTGAGACATAATTACGTCGATAATTTCCCGACGCAAGGCAAGTTCTCTAAACATGGAGGAGAAAAATGACGGATAAAAGACGGACAGAA
This sequence comes from Myoxocephalus aenaeus, assembly GCA_038501785.1. Lineage (NCBI taxonomy): Eukaryota > Metazoa > Chordata > Actinopteri > Perciformes > Cottidae > Myoxocephalus > Myoxocephalus aenaeus. The sequence goes on along the minus strand of JBAMJR010000161.1, from coordinate 6,133,779 downwards.
ACAGCGAGAGCACTTCTTTACATCGGTGGCTGAGCGTCATCCGCCACCCTGCTTTCAACCGGCCTGGTCAGTAAATCTGCGATTATTCAAACTCTGACACTCATGATAACTTTGTCTTTATTAATATAAGTAGTAGTTTAACACCATTAAATCAACTGAAAACATGCGATCATTTTTATCAATATTTTAAGTGTATTTTTATTGGAATGTTCGATAAAAACTCTCCGGACAAAACTCCGTCAGGTGTTAAAGCGACTGACAGCTGAGCAGTCGGCCGCAGTCATCAGAAACCGACGTCGCTTCACGTGACGCATCAGAGGAAAGGACGTCTCATGTCTCTTAAAACATATTTCCTCGCGTCTTCTCTCCTCGCTTGGTTTCCTTGCGTCTCTCTATGCATCCCTGGTGGGAGGGACTAAGACGCAAGGAAAAGACGCAAGTGAGGGAAACGGGGATGCAATTTAGAGACTTGGGATGCACCCTGTGTCTACAATAATGTACAGTTCAAGGGTTTGCCGGCCCTCCGCTGCGCGTCGGGCCTAACAACTCCCTTGAACAGTACATTATTGCACGACACAGTACTGCCTCTCGTACCTTATTGCTTAAGTATAGTTTTGTCTATTAAATGTCAGATTTAAGTGTTCAAATGTCTTCTTTTGTCTGATCAACAGTTCAAAGTCCCAAGATAACCAGTTTACAATCAGCACAGATAATGGTTGGCTTTTCTGTTGAAAAAGAATGACTCAATTATCAAGACAGTAATTATCCATTTATTTTATTTTTTTATTAACTTAATTAAAATTATATTATATACTATGATACATTGCTTTTACATAAAACTACCTGATGAATATAAAGTATTCAAAATTAGCATTAACATACTGCTTAATGCATCCGTGTCGATATACTAATGATAAACCAAATATTATGGCGTTGACATTGTTCCTGCATAATGAGTACTGTATTTGAAGTACATTTATCTATTAATTATTATGTACTTTTACTTTAGTAACATTTCAAACGCAGGAATTTTATTTGTAAAATAAAGGACACAAATACTTATTCTACCACTGGTCATTACTGAAATTGTTTTTTTAACAACTGTAATGTTACTGTACATAACCTTCCTTTGACAAGTAAGTGAAGGTTAGAGATCTCGGAAAACGTCTTCATGGAAAGTATGGACACTTAATGTTTTATGCCGGATTTACAGGGAAAAATCTTGAGGTTGCTGATAACTTCAGAAATATCTGCTAATGTGTTATCATTTCACACCAGTACTCATTTTGTAACATTTTTCCTTTTAAATCCAGAGTGTCACTTTTTAAAGTAATTTTTAAATCCAATGAACCATTTAATTAACACCAAAGATGTACAAAAAACACCTGCCTTCACAAGCACATGTTAACCCTCCAGAAATATCTGGGCATAATGTCATTTAAACAAGACATGATTGCTTACGCCTCGAAAAATAACGTGTAAAAAAACCAGACGAAAACAGATCTGCTGGAAAAAAAAAAGTATAAGTAATAACCTTCATTGACTCAAACTATCCGGTTTACATGAGGAACAGTGTTGTATAACAAGAATACATGAAACATGTATTTGTCACATCACAACTCAATAATCTCTTGGACATTTGACATGCAAACAGATACAGTTACTATGTTAATGGAATGAATGGATTTTTCTGTCACACAACCCACCAGATTCAATGACACTTTAATTAACTAATACTTTCTCAATGTGTAGGCACTGTATGAGTAAGCTCTCTGTTAGATTCATGCCATAACTACAGTATATTCCAGCAGAAAATGCCTTTCTTGGAAACCTGATTCAACATATTTTGACGTCGCCTTAATGTGATCTATTTCTGCCCCTGACTGCATTCATCTAAAGGGAGTTTCAAAAATAAATAGGGGCCAGTGTACAGAGCACGCGTGCGTTTAAATCTCTATTTCGCCTCTCGGCGTCTGTTTATGAGACGTACAATCTATTTGTCGGAACACATTCTTGAGGTGCCGTGTGATGGTATTGACAGAGACCAATCGGGAGGCGAGTGCACACATTGTTCACTCTGCACACATCCTGCTCATTCAATTCTGGGAAATTGTTCTGCCTCAAAAAAAGGTTGTCATTATTTTGTCACTCAGCGTCCCAGGTGACATTTACAGCAAATAACCTCACCGGCTAAAGGAAACACAACAGAGAAAATATGATGTCATGTTTTCAACTACTGAAAGTGTCGGAAGAACCAAAGTATTGTCTATAAGTATATAAGTCAAGAAAAATGACTTACATTTAAACTGAGACACATATAAACGTGAAGTGAACATTACATTTAATTATCTTACATGTTTATCTTTTGCTTAGTTCTCTGTGAAGATTTAAGTCATGTGACATCTATTTCCTGTTTTCCAACAACCCACATGTTTTCATGGCATCTGGGGTGTGAAGAAAAAAAAAAAAGACGAGGATGTTCTCAAGGCCATGGGATTATTTTTAAACTATGTGGCAAGTTTTACAAGTGCTAGTAACTTCGCACAGATGACGTGTTTCTTAAAAAAAACTCTGATTCCTTTTGATTGCCTCACTCGTGCGTCTTGCCAAATGACAGATGGCTTTACTCATCAAGCCAATTGAAGAAATCGCAGCCTTGAAATGGATGCAGGTTAGAAGTGAATGACAGCAGAGAGCTTACCTGATTCCTCATGTCATCTACACACACACACATACATGTTAACGTTATATTTACAAGATGATATTCATACTGCGTGTACCCTCAGCTCCCAGACATAAATATAAACATGAATTAAATTATTCTGACTAGTTTCGCAGAAGGTGAACTCACACGGATCGCATCAATTCTACAGTTGAAAATGCCTCAATGTTGACACTGGCAGATTTCTAGCTGAGATAACGAGATTCTCCGAGCTGTTACAAACTGAATACATCGCTCACAATTCTTAAACTGAATATATCATATCAGAATATTAATGGGAATTGGAGACGCTGACCCCAGCTGAAGAGCCAACCGCATGGTCCGGGTCAACAGGCATTGATGTTACAGGCCTCATTCATTAAAGGGAATACTTGAGCCTCCTTTTGGGGCGAGTCTCTCCCGGAGCGAGTCGCCGCAATAGATGGCCGCTCTACCCATTAAGCCTTTTCAAAAGCAAGTTCTTGAGTTCGATGAGGGTTAATATATCTACTCCATTACATACGGTATGTTACTCCATTAAAACAAAGTGGTGCAAATGACTAATTCAATTTGGACTGCATATGAAATAAATCTAAATCCTTTTTTTGTTTGTTTTACAGAACACATGAAATGGCTCTAAAACCTTCCCTACTGCTTCCTTACTTACTTAGTGCAATAAGACACAAAACTGAATATGTTGGAACTGTAGATTCATTCAAATGAATCCTGATGTTATTTTTTTGGTCCTCTTAAACTGCACACAGAACATACTCAACGTTGTCTTATCAATACATTAATTATTAATGAATTTCCCTAAGTCATGTGTTTGAACGGATACCATGTTTCATAAGTTCGTGATACATGTTTCTTCTATTGGGGGTCTCACTGACCTGAAAACATGGAGTTTTATAACAGCTTGTTCTGAAGAGTTCTTACAGCGAGGGACCCCAAACAGGTAATTTCACAGGTTATCTCTAAGAGATAGATAACCTCTCCAATGAAATTGTTTAGAAATAAAATAATGAAAAATAATAATGAAAAAGGTAAACATTTAGGGCGGCAGAAACAGAGGTACTACAGTTAAATGAACTCAGAACAAACAGTCTCAAACCTTATCGGCAGTCAGTGTACAGATTAGAGTAAATATATTATTGTCGAATTGAAATATAAATTATGTTTTCATTCAACACAAAATAAATTGACTTGTTCCAAAGGTAGGAAAACAACTGAACGGGTTATCCTATCAAATCATAATTTCACAAGCAGCCTCTTTAGTCCTCCTCACAATTAAAGTAATTTTGTTCATCACACTGGAACCATTCTGAAGGTTATTTAGTACGCGTTTGAGAAGAGGGCTTCAGAGCAGACATGGTTTACAGCAGAGAATCAGAGAGCGGTGGGACAACTACCACACCGTACTACATCTTCATCCATAAGTAAACTGGCGTCACAATTTTCATTAGCCTGAACAGAGAGGTTGTCTTAGAAGAGTCGGACCTCCCAGCAATCATGAAAAATAAGGCAGTAAAAATAGTTCAAAGAGCCACAACAGCGGTTCTCAGAAAATCCCTTTCATCATTTATCTGCTGAACCTCTCCATCAGCAGAAAGTGCTTCGGCGGCACTGTACCATCATCACAAACAAAGACAGGTTTAGCCTAACAAAAAAACTGAAAAGACTGTGTGCCTTCTCCTGTGGAGCTACGCACTCACTAGCCAGGAACGGTAATTACAATTCTGCAAAGCTCACCCGTGATAGATGTTGATTAAGTGCTGTCATAGTAACAATAGTATGTGATCAGCTTTGCCCGACGCCTTAAGCATTTCATGTTGTCAACACCTGAAGCGCTGGATTAGTAAAAGCCTTAAGTGTGGGTTGTCTGAGAATGCCGGTGTGACATATTGGTAAATGTCCACCAGCTATTGAGCTCGCGGGGTATCATCTGCAGCCCACAAACAGGGTTGAATTTGATGAATGATGCCGCTTGAAAGGACTTGTTTAGAGTTCAGTGAGACAAGCTGTCCCGAATAGATTCAGACGATCACATGTCAGCAGGATACAGAGATATTCTTTCTGGACCAAGGTTGTATGTGTCAGAGAAATCTTATCCAGCTTCCTGATGGGGGTCATTTTTCTCCCTTGTGCGTCTGCTCCGCGCCCCTTTATGACATCTCAAAAGTTGCAGTGGTATCTTATACTGTGTATGAGCAAACACTGGCTACCCAAAGGCTTTTGTGTGTGTGAGTGTGTTTAAAGTCTACAGGATGGTGCAGCGCTATGTGAGAAAACTCAACCACAATGTGATGCTAATTAACAAAAAGAAAGCAAATGCGGTTGGCTGCTACTGTGAGTGTAAACATGTATACAGACCGAGTGTCTACAATAAATAAAGAGAATTCCCTTTACAGTGGGACTCAAAGCGAAATAAGACAGCTCTATGGTACATATTACTTTGTAAAACTTGGTGTTTTGCACCATCTTGACTCAGGGCTCTGACTTTGTGTCCATGCTCCATACAATGTCAGCGGCATTTTCTACATCTTTCCTTTATTATATATTGGATATTTTTGACTGGGACATGTCGTGTCTTACATTTTATTGCTGGATGCATGGATACTTGGTGCAAATGAAAATTAAACTTGAAATTAAACTTGAAAAGCCCATCTGTGGTTTTTAACTGGGATCTCATAAATCACATCAATACTGTTCAGACTTTAATGTAACTGATTCAGTTTTTATTATGCAGGCTGCATATCCCCATTAATCATCTTGGCAATAAACTGAAAACACTCTCTTTGGGACAACAGTCTGTCTGAATATTGTATTGTGTTATGAACCATGTAATACATGTTCTATGACAAACTATAATGTAGTTGTAAGCAGCTGTACAGACAGTTTAAGTGTTTCTAAATATTCAGTATTTGGTGAAAATGTCCCCCATGAAAAAAAATTGTTTCTACTACTGTGTTTTAATATGTATTATCTGTTTACTCAGCAGCTTTCACTTATGGGTATACCCAAAGGAGAAATTATAGTTATAAACACATTCATAAACACAGATATTTGCCTCTAGCTTGATTATAGTGTGTAATTTATTATTTATCAAATGTTCACATCCTCTTATAAATGTATTATTGTTAATACAGTTTATAGTGTAGCCGGTGGTTGACAACCCTTTAATGATTACAGTTAAAGACTTAACAGACTGAAAGATTATAATATATATAAATAAATAATAATAATAAAATAATACAATTATATTGTATATAATAATAATGATATATATTATAATAATTAAATTATATTATAATTATATATATATAATATTATTATATTTATATAATAATAATTATACAAAAAATATAAATATAATAATATATATCAATAAAATATGGCATATTTTTGACAATTTACCAACAATTTATAAAACCTATTAGCCTATTATCAGGTTTTTATATATTCTTTTCTTCCATATATGCAAATGATATTGACAAAATGTCTCATCAAACACATTTTAAGTAAAGTAGTAACACTTGAATAACTATTATAACTCTGCTTTCCGTCATTCATTTCATTTCCATTTCTCTGATCACTCACCATGACAACAGGCAATACTTCTGATCAATGTCTTTAATCCGTTTGCAGCCAATATCAAACTGCGGGTAACCATAGCAACAATACAGTGTCACTCTCAGTTAAACTCAGCGGCTAAAAAGTTAAAAGGCGGCGTCCTATCTTTCTATTGAAGCAGTATGTAGATCGATGGCTGTTGCTACACGTCGTCCTTTTGATGTCACAGTAAAGAGAAAAGAAATAAAGGTTGAATTCACTCCGGGAGATGTTGACTGTGAGCAGAGAACACCCGAGACCTGCAGCAGTAAGAGGTTCTAAATCAAAGGATTCAACCATTAGTGACAGTTTTCAGTCTATTAAAACCAATATATGCCACTTAGTGTGGAAGCTACAGCCCGTCTGTGTGGCATTCATGTTGCCTGCATTAACTTGGGATCCCATAAATCACATCCATACTGTTACGTATCAGGGTTGTGCTCTCCCCTCCCCTCTTGTTTTCCCTCACAGGTTGTCCAATTGGCTGATTGGTTGCCAACTGCGGAGGGCCAATCAGCGTGACGGTCGGCCATTTTAAAAGGAGGAAATCGGAAGAGTTCGGAGGCGCGGTTTTTTGTTTGGTCTCTCTTCATGCACCCTGACCCTGTTAGATTGAAGGTTTGTGGTGAGAGGTTGAGGGCAGTAGGTAAGTTTGGGGTACCCCGTACACTTATGCGGACACGTAGGTACTTTGTGTCTAGAAACACTAGGTTATTGGTCGGTGCTCCCTCTGTATATGTTTTGGTCAATCTTTTTGTAGAGAAGCTAGAGAAGCCATTTTGTTTGTTTATTTCCAGAGGTAGAGAGCTAGGCCTAGTTTTGTTTTCTTGATTTCTATTTGTTTGGCACGACCACAAGCTGTCCCCAACCTCTCCCACTTGATAGAGAACCTTTTTGTTGTGTTGTTAACCGCCAACGGAATAAATCTTATTTACAAACGTTACTCCTATTTTGGTGGCTTTCTTTCCCTTTATTCTTTGGCTGACTTGTGTTCGTTCCCCCCTTTATCCCCTAGATGGAAAAGGGGACGTAACACATACTGTTCAGACTTTAATGTAGCAGACAAAGTTAAGGGCGGATTCATCACCATGAATCACATGGGAACACTATCTGGTCATAACGTTGGTTTTGCATATTGTGATGAGGAACTACATGTTGTTCTCCTTCCGTATTAATATATGTGTATGTATATATATATATATATATATATATATATATATATATATATATGTATATGTATATATATATATATGTATATGTGTGTATATATATATATGTGTGTATATATATATATGTATGTGTGTATGTATGTGGATTCTTTACTGTTTATTTATATTACTTGTTTTTTATTTTGTTTTACTATGTGTCTCTTGTGTGCACTTTACCTGTCTGCTGCTGTAATCCTGCAATTTCCCCACTGCGGGACTAATAAAGTATTATCTTATTATATATAGTTATACATATTGCATTTACCTATAAGGTAAATGAAATATTTAACTTTGGTAATTGTTAAATCGACGTGTTAATACTTATAAACAGGGTTTCTACATTCAGGCTTATGGTTACGTAATCAGAAGAACAACCTCAAATTGGCTGGTGAGGCTTTATTAAATGTCTAAATTACACAATTTAGACAATCCAAACAGTGTCACATAGCCTGGCAGTCAACCACTGGTAGGATGAAACCCAAAGTGACTGTGAGAAAGGTTATATTTGGTTTTAATTCAGTCTTAAAACATAATATTTTCATTTTTATTCATATCGCCTCAGGTACCATTTTTATTTATTTCTGAATCATCTCTGAGTGAGGTAATATATCACCTCAAGCGCTGTGATTCACAGTGATTCTATATCTCATATTTGCTCAAAAAAATTGTTGTCATGATTATTGTAATGTCTCCTTTTGTTAATCAAAAGCTAAATGCTGTCTGCAGTGCAAAGCGCTACAAAACATGAATTTTCAGAGTGTTGTGAGAATAAGCAGATGGCAGCTAGTACGAAATGTATAAATGAATGTCCAATTAAAATGGTTTTTAGGAAGCAAACAATCTATGCTCTGAAGACGTATTAGTTTTACTGAACTATCAAATGGCTTTAATTACCTTTTCAACTATATCATGTAACACATTTTAATTAGTTCCATATTTAACTCAAGGAAATAACATTGGAGTTTTATGTGCTTGATTTAAAAAAAAAAAAAAGGTTAAGTCAGTGTTGTGTTATCACCCAACTTCAGCCGAAGTTAGGCAGTAGGTGTCTTCACTGTTAATAATAATACTTAGATTTTATATAGCGTTTTTCTGAATACTCAGACACTTTACATAGGAATCATTCACCCACTGATGAGAGGAGCTACCATGCAAGGTGCCACATCAGGACTATCTAACATTCACACCGTAGGCGCAGCTACGGGAGCAATTTAGGGTTAAGTGTCTTGCTTAAGGACACATCGACATGGGCTAGCGGAGCCGGGGATCAAACTGCTGATCCTCTGATTGAAGGACGACCCTGCTCACCACTGAGCCACAGTTGCCCTGTTTCATGGCATGTTCAAATATACAGATAATCATCACACGCTGTCTCTCGGGTCCAAAATGTTCAAACGTGCCTGCTCATTCATGACTGTTGCCATGAATGAGCAACTTAAAGTCTAACTAAAGGACATGTGGAGGGCATGTTTCTATATTTGTTATTGTGGCAAAAGGGAATCATTATAAATAGACTGACATTTGTGTATTCTGACTTTGAAAGACATACAATATAATCAATACAGTTGTGTGCATAGTATAAGTATTTCATGACACAAAAAATGAAATTATCCTTTGTCTGCCATATCAACCTACCATATTGAGGGAGTGTTGACAGTCCTGGAACAAGCTATTGTGTTATCAGTGCGGGGAAGCAGGGAAGTCAGCAGTTGAAGGCTTTTAAAAAGATCTTATTTAACTCTTCCATCAAAATTTGCATCAAGCAAATCCAGCGTCTTCCTCTACCTCGCCGTGCATTTCACAAACTGAATGACGTCAGAGAGGGAGGTATGATTGAAGTGTCCTGGTGGTAGAGGTGATTGGATATTGAGTCTGAGATGCCATGACAAGTGAGTGACATGTGCTGCACACACAGCAGGACAGGCTGGAAACAACATCAACAATGCATGTGTAATGGCACTGACAGCCCTGTAATCCCTCAGTGCCTGACACACCATTTTATATCCCAAATGACACCATCTAGAGTTAATGACGCAGAGAATAATGTTTTTTATCTTACAGCCCAGCACAAATAATTGCTCTCCACATAACCTAAGAGCATGACATTATGGTTTTGAAAAATATATACATTTGGAATAGTGTAAAGTTATAAGATTAAGGGCTTTGGACACCATCATATATTATCCAGAGAGAGGGTGAGTTAAGTGAACAGAAAAATAAATGCAGTTTCAAGCCCGTCTGAGCCGAGCCCAAATTAACTACTAACAGTTTGACCTACTTCACACCCAGCGGGCCTGTTTTATTTTTTCCATATTTGCTGATGAGGCCAAAGAAGAAAGTCAAATTAAGTGTGGGGAAGGAGGCTAGTCTTTGAACAACAAATATTTGAAAAAGAGAATAAACAGCGCTTGGCACAGCTGCATACATAAATAACCTCAATTGACCCTTTGGCCTCAGCCTTTGAATGGCCACACTATTCTACTTGACTGATAACATGATATGAAAGAGTATGCTGTTCAATTGTGTTAATTACTGCACTGTTTATAGTGGATCATGTCGTAGTATTGGCCTTAGCATTAATGTTATTTATCGTCGGCACTGGAAGTTGTGTTATTGCAAACATTACCTGAAATAAAAAAGACCCAACACAAACCTTGTCAGCCACTATGAGGAGAATCTATTTTTCATGGAATGGAAGCCGACGGGGATTTAATGTTTATTACTGCTAGGCATCCAGTTAGTGTCAGATCTATGAAAAACTAATATATACACAATTGTGCACGCGCGCGCACACACACACACACACACACACACACCCCCCAGAAAGTAAACAATGTTTAGGAAAAACAAACACCACCGCAGGCCCAGAGAGGAAATCAAGGCTTAGAACTAAATTCTTGGATGTGGCGGCGCTTTCCCCTAACGGCAGTCCAATCTGCTGGAACCTATCCCTATGGAGGATTTCTCATGAGCCATGTGAATACACACACACACACACACACACACACACACACACACACACACACACACACACACACACACACACAGTATATTACTGGATATATATTCACCAGACCGTTGTGCCATTAAAACAAACAGACTAGCTTTTTAAGGCCATCAATAAAGGCCGACATCCATCAGTTGGTTGTTATGCACACCTCACTGAAAGTTCCCAGGGTTACACTGCTTTTTAGTATTTACAATATGATGTCTCAAATTAAAGCATTGATTTTACTCACCACTAGCGTAATAACTTCACAATACATTATCATATTACGATGAGATATTGCACTTGATTGGAATTCATGATGCAAAGCTTGGTCAGATGAGTATTGTGTGGTCTTTTTCAGCTATTTTCTTTTGGTGTAAAAACAAATTATCTTCACTTTAAGCCACCATGTCCCGCATTAACCTCAAAGCAGCCAGAAATAGCAGTGTCACACAGTGTGTATAATGGGATGGTTCTGTTTTAGCACCTGTCATACATCACACATGCAGCTACTTTAAATATTACTGACTAAAAGAGTTTGCGCATGACTTAGCAACCACCCTGTTGATCTACTGTTCGAGACCTGAATTATGCTGCAGGTTAACACTCAATTATTGTCACTGTGCAACACCATTTTATCTCTGGCGTTTTCATAAAAACATTTTATATATATATATATATATATATATTATTCCATATATAAGCGTTAAAACACAAGCACTGTGACATGTGTGCAAACATTGAGATAGACAGGCGGTTTCACTTTTGACAGTAAGACTGGTTTATGGTAATATTTACCTTGGGTATGGAACAGCTTTCAGTCCCAGATGTGCAGTCCCCAAAAGAGGACATCATCACTGATCCTGTGGTTTAGTACAGTGGGGTATTTTCTGGTAAGCTGTTCCTTTTTTAAATAACTTGAGGCACATGTTTGTCTGACCTGTTGATTCTAACTTGAAAGACAAAAGATAGGTTTTCTTCTAACTGCATCTTTTTATATTCCCGAACAAGCCAAATCAGGTAGAATTACAGCTTAATATACATTCCAATAACATAATAAGACTAATAGCAGTCCTTCTATCTAATGCTATGCTTATATATTATTGATGACACAATTTGAAATTGACATCTCTTTATATTAAATTTACACTGATTAGTGGCAATGACATTGTGGGTCCAACAGAGATTTACTGCAGTGGCTAGATCTTTAGTTGGACTGGATATTCATTTAATTATTTTTCCTTGATATTGAAGCTGCAGCAGTCCTGGGTTCTATGGCTGCCCAGCTTAGATATGTAGCCATCTCAATAACGCTCTGACAGATGGAGGAATCAGACATGATCTCTGTGATCGATTCATCAGATCTAATGTTAATCTCGGCTACAGTCAAAGCCGGCATCAAAAATAAATCCCCATTGGGCCTCTGAAAACTGAGATGTAAATCATAAAAACAGGAGACCTACAGAAGAATGAACAGTAAATAATGTGTCTCTCTAGTTCTCTCTAGTATATGGTGAAATAATGTTGTAAAATTAAAACTGGGTTTTCTATTAAGAGACCTGGAATGGTTTAATTTAATAAAGCTGGTATTTTATTTTGAGGGTAGTAATCTAGTAGGTCTATTGGACCTCATTTCAGCACCAGGAGCTGTCCACAGTCTGGGGAAAAATGCAGCTCAGGCTCGGTTTTCCTGAATCTCTCCGCATATTGATTACTAAAACGAGATGCTAAATTAAGACTCTACTTAGGCTTTATATTTATGTTGTTAGCCAGCATATATTTATGCAATCCTTTGTTTAGAGTTAAGCTGAAAAGGAGGGCAGTTTCAGCCCCAGTCAAACATTTTCTGACTTCTATGAGAAACAACTAACAGATAGCAAAATCTCAGAAAGCTCATGTATCTGTCATTGAGATTGATGTCTGGGTCTGAGTTTTTTTACTCTGGCCTCCCTTAGCCGTAGGCTAACCTGCACTTTGGCTCCACAATGTCAGAACTTGAAGAGCACATGAATTGTTGAGATCTTTTGACCAACAAACATTCATCCATTGCTTTTGTTTTACAGGAACACACAATTACATTATAGTGGTCTTCAATCGATCTGCTGCTACTCCCTCAAGCTGTCAAAGCTACCATGGAGCCCACACTGTCACTAACTACACTCCCATTAATAAATACTACCTAATGTTTGGAAAAACACAAAAGTGATTTGAGAGAGAAACAGTTTGAAGGTTATATTCAGGATGTCACACTGATTCAGCAGAGAAAAGAGTTAAAAAAGATAAAGATCGAAGCTAAAGCCTGCAGATCACAGTGTAAAAGTGAACCACCACATCACCTGGAGATTTGAGACAGAGAACAAAAATAAATGAAGGAACAACTCTGCTCCTGTAAAGTCGGGTAGGTCTTTATTCACTGTTACAACCATTACAAATTCTGTACATTCAGTATACATTCAATAGCTAGCGTAGCAGTGCTAACCCTAGTTAACAATACTCTGCTAATGTTAGCTCCACAGGTTTTTTTGTAGAAACATTAAGTTTCAGAAACCTATATCTCCTTCCAATCGCTCTAGGTAAAGAGTATCACTTTTACGCAATGCTTAGTCATTTGGAGCTGAGACTAGCTGGCTGTTGCTACACTATGATTGTTCTGTTTGGTGGGCAGGACTGAACGAAGAGTCAATGGGTGGAGAACCCATAATTGTCAAAAATAATCTCTTAGCTAAAGTTTAGAATTTGAGGCTATCAGGCGTTTAACTATCACCAGCACTGAATGTATTACTCTTGCTCTTTTTGATCAAATATCAGCTCACCAAAAAAAAACCATTGATTTCCCTGAAGTTGAATGTTCCTACTATTGAAAACACTGTAGCTACACTAGACATATTTCAGCCTGACATCACCCAGAATTGGACAGGCCACCTGGTGATAACTGCTTTCCAACGCCTGGCCAACCTGGACTGACACACTTTGGACAAATAAAGGCTTGAGTCTGACAACTGGCCCAGATGGATGAGTTGCTTATGAAATCATAACGGAAGACACACATTGTCATAATATGTCATACTTTAACTGTTTATAGCCTCTCAATATTATATAATGTGTATGAGTATATATATTTATATACGTGTATATATATATACACACACACGTATATACACGTATATATGCAATTACATACGATGATATGATTGCATTGGACCTGCAGCTCACCCATCTGGGCCAGTTGTCAGACACAAGCCTTTATTTGTCCAATATGTGTGTTTTCCAGTCCATCCCTGATGTCATCTAGACCAGTCTGCAAACAAGAAAACTACTCCATTAATGCAATTGTTGTTATCCTTGGCTTTATTCCTCCAAGTTTTCCCCATCATAAAAATGATTTGTGCTCAACATGTCCTAATTGCCAAACTGCTGAGCTTTGCATTTTTCCAGTTTGCTGGAAGAGCTGCTCTCTAATACACACAGTCCAGCACTACCACTAACAAAAAACACTGAAAATGTGTCTTTTCAACCTAACAACTCTCACATTCTCTAATAAACGGTGACTTTTACCGTTTCTCACATGTGTGTCCTTGTTTATGTTGCTGTACCAAACATGACAATTATTTTATTGCCTAAACTTGAAACGCGTCACGTGTTTCCTGCCCACAAACTCATTAGAATTTATTTAAAATCAGCCTTAAACCAGGGGGTTCCCTGATGGCAGCGGTTTAAGGCAAAAAAACTGAACATTAGGTCCAGGCATAAATATCCTTTCAGAAACTCAAACTCACACAACCCTGAGGCAAAATAAGTCATAAGAAGATGACCTTTGAAAATACCTTCAACTTATATCCTTATAAGTCCTGTCATGGTATATTTCTCTGGGCATGCATTATTTTCTGCATCCACAGTCATTTCTATCAAAGGATTTTGAAAGATAAGTGAAGCAGCCAAGACAGCTGACAAAATATACTGTGCAACTCTGAAGTAACTAATGTTTTACAAGTGTGTATTTTGCTGATGATGTGGAAAAAAGAGATGAAAACGAGGTGCAGTCAATTCATTGTTTTCAATGTATTATTAAGATACGTAATGAATAAAAATAATTCTTCTACGAACCATGGAGGGTGGGGCTGTCAAGTCTCCTTTGAAGGCTAAAGAGAACCTTCCTGGGAGATTTTTGACCTTGTTTTGAGTCTCTTTTCTTTCATTTTGTGAGATTTTAGAGACTTTTTTTTCAACACCATGGGAATGTCTGATCCTCTCGCTATTTGGCGAGTGATCCTTGCTCGCTCTCTGATACAAGTTGTATATTGGGAGTAGAACCTGATACATCTGAGTTCCAGGGCAAGCTCAGCACACCTGGGAATTCTGTTCTCACAAGATGCAGTTTTCTAAAAATTCCGATGAGTTTTCCCCCCTGAAACCTGGTGGCAGGGGAAGTGCAATGTTTTCAGTGAAGTCTGGGTTCGGGAGGAGCCATGGCCATCTGGGGAATTTCCAATATGAAGGTAAAAGGATTGGCCTAAAAAAAAAAAAGAATCCAGGATCCATTAGGCCTTGAGACTGGAAGTCATCACAAGGGGCCTCATTAAAAACATTCCTCTTCAGGGAATCAACAAGAACATACAAAAAGCTATTTGCTCTTCAATCTGAAGTCAATGTTCTGTGCTGCAGCGGCTTTGAGCCTCTGAAATATTTGGGCCTGGTCATTACCAGAGGACTTCACCAGCACAGCCAAGAAGTACACTCTGTAACGCTTCCTCGGCTAAGCAGGTCTGATATATATATTAGCAATAAATGAACATAAAGGGAGGTGGCTTGCCAGCAAACAAGATGGGTTTTGGCTCCGATGTCTTTTGCTGTGAGTTATGTAAATGGTTGACCCACAAACCTGACCCAATATGAGAAGCAAGTTGTTTCTGTCTGATTTACAGTTGTTGTGTGACTTAAGTATCATCATTACAGCAGCGGCACTCAGAGTAAGTATCCACAGTAAATGGATCCTTGTTGGCTTGTCTCCTGGTTGAGGTGCAGTGTGAAGTATGGGAGAAAGCTACTGAGGATATCAGTGAGGGTACAGGAGCTCTACATCGATTCACGCAATCATCACACAATGTATTCAATCTGTGTTAACTGATTTTTTGGACACTTGGGGGCAGCGGGAACACGCTGTGAACACAGCCCTGACATTATTATGGGGAACGCGTTAGCAAGCAGTTGGCTATTTACACAGTTACACAGTTGTCTATTTTCAATCATACTTCTGACTACCTCACAAACTGTGAGATTCACTCTCCCTTTAGCTCTGTGCACCTCTTCTTACCTTAGCTTAGCATAAAGACTTAAAGCAGTGTCGGTCTAAGGACCACTTTGTTCCACTTGTTCCATATTTGATCCTAATCGAGTCATGCAGTGTTGGACTCCTCTAGTCTGGTCTTGGTCTTGCTTCTCTCACCCGTTCCCTTGGTCTCTGTCTTGATTTGGTCTCAGCCTCTTAAAGTCTTGGTCTTGTCTCGGTCTTTATATATTCTGGTGACTTGGTTTCAGTTTAGGTGGTCTTGACTACAACTCTGGGAAGCAGCTAGCCTGGCTATGTGCAACGATAAAAAAACATTTCCTACCAGCACTTCTAAAGCTTAGTATTTAACACGTTATATCTCATTTGTACAAAAACTCAAGTGTAAAAACAACAAGTTCTGGTTTTACAGTTTACTGGACTAACGGTCTCCTGGCTCTAGCTTCACACACAACACATAGATGAGAGGTATTGATCTTCTCACCAAATCCTAGTATCTGTAATATTTCCCAAAATGAAAAGCATCTCAGACTGTACTCTGTAAAAAAGAGTTTTAGATCTGGAACCCATTGTGGTGATATATAACCGATATATAACAATTTATGACCACAATAAAAGCACTTTTGTCAAAATGTCTGGATGGTTCTGAAGTTGAGGAGATGACTGAACACTGTCATTAGGCCAATCCTCACAGTGAGAGAATCGAGAGCTTGGTAGCGCAGAACAACAAACAGACACGGGTCCATGTACTGAGGACCTGTTATTATTCCTTTGGCTCTTTTGCAGCCAACCACCTGTTCCTTTGTTTACTCGCCAGACTCTTGCCAGACTCTTTATAGATGGAATAATCTTTGGAGACAACAGGGCTTGTACTATACCAGACATGATACTCTAGCTAGCGCCTGCTGAAAATCAATCTGCAGCGAGATTATTGCACCAAAGAGTCAGAGAAAACAAACAAATATTTATTTCCATAATTAATCAAGTGCACATGGAAGTGCTTCACTTTTTCCCTTGTAGACAAAGATAAGCTGCTGGTTGTTGTTGCTGTTGCAGAATGTAAATGTGGACTCCCCTCTTACAGTATATTGAATGCACTCTGTTGTTGCTTCACATTGCTATAATATTCTATTCATCACATTTTTTAAATGAACATCCCAATGTTTACCAACTGAATCACGCAACATATTGGTATACAAATCACACTACTCTTCTTCTTCTTCTTCTTCTTCTTCTTCTTCTTCTGCTGCACATTTTCAACTCAAACTTCTTGTGAGATTCTTTTTTTAGCATCCCTCAGACAAGATTTTGAAGAACAAACGGTGACTCCGTGACAGACTGGTGCTTATTACTCCCTCACCCTCTCGTTGTCCTGCAGCGTTTCAGAGTTTCATTCAGTTTCTCACCTGCCATGCCTGTGTGGCTTTTGGCACCGAATAGCTGGGCTGTGATTTTCTGGCAAACATGCATCAACACATCTCCATCTTTAGCTTTGCGACGATTGAGTTTCACGGATGGTGTTTTGGAGAGCGCCCTGCAGCAAGACAGCACCAACGCAAATCTGAAGGAGCCCCCACCCCCGCAGCCTGCCTCGAGAAGGCCCTCCTGTTGTTTCTCCTGGCAGCTCTGCTCAGACATCGTGATACAAAATTGAGGAGAAATGCTTCTCAATGATATGTCAGTAACACCAGCATTAATGGGGAGTATAGGTTTGACCGTGACTCGAAAAGTATTGAATAATGCCTCCAGTTATTATATCATTCACGCCTGTGTGCATTGCATTCCAGGCACTTTCGAACCATAAGAGGATTTGTATTATTGTAATTATGAATCATCACTAATGTACAACAAAAATAAAATTGGTTTTAAGAGGCCACTAACAAATTACTGCAAATTAGCCAATTGCAAGCTGTTAGAAAGCGGTTTGCATATTTTGGATATATTGAGCCACTTTATTTCCCTTGTCATTTTTTCTTCCCCAACACATATTCATTATTGTATCTGAGGGTTTCTTGATCACAAGACTGTAGTCTGTTAAATAACACTATTATTGACCTAAAATCATATCATGTTCAGGTGTCGATAAGCTATCCCCGTAGGCTAACAGTTAGCTACTGTAATTTGCTAACTTGGCATATTGGCAGCCATGTATTCTTTATGGCTGACAGGATTTTCTGTTCCAAATATCAATGTTATTCTATAGTTTCTTATTGTAAAATGATTTCATAAAAGAACAAACAATAAATTGCTCTTATAGTAACAAGTACAATCAAATTGCTGATAAAACAACTTCCTGTGTGCCATTGATCTCCATCATAGAATATGCAAAGGTGCACCATATCAGAGCAGACTGGGCTTTTTCAGGAAGACGGCTTAAAGAGACGTTCCAGACAGAGGGCAGCTGAGTCAGTATGAGAAAAATAATGTGTTTTTTAACAATAAAGCATGTAAACATGCTCTCGCAGAAACCCAAAATACGTTGTAGTATGAACCTGAAAATAAGCATGATATGACTCCTTTACTGATAAGAAAAATTAAACTTAGTCAGCCTAAGTTTCATGTGAGCTGGGTACTGGTCTGACTTTCGTCTTTTTTAGGAATAAATGGGCACCAGTGTCAGGGCCTTCTGGAAAATGCCTCAGGTAGGGCATGGTGAACCATGTTACATGATCATAATGCTGAAACCATGTCGTGCAGCCTTTCCGTCATTTGGTTAAAGCTCGTCGAATGCTCTTCTGAAATTCTGTGGAAACCATTAATACTCTTCTTCTCTCTAGAGAGAGAGAGAGAGAGAGAGAGAGAGAGAGAGAGAGAGAGAGAGAAACAGAGGTACAACTTGTTTCTGTACTCGGGTGAAATATCTCCGTAATATTGTACACATCTTCAAACCCATCAAATGCTCGGTGTGTTTATTTCCTGAGTGCTTGCAACAACAAACTACAATTTCCATCACAGGTGCCCCGCTGCTACCAACATATTTGTGGCCTATTTTTAGGGCTTGGGACTGAGTGCCACAGACGAGCAGGCAGGGAAGTCAGAAAGTACAGAGAGACGGACTTGCACTTTTGTGGTTTTGGTAAGCAATTATGTAAAACAAGAGAAAAATATAGAATCTTTGCCATCTTTGTCCATCAAAAGGAAGCTTGCCGGTGACTTCGGCCGTTTTGTAGTTATTTGTGAGCATCACTCTGGTATTTACTTTTCCTTCTTGTTCTCCGTCTTGAAATCAGGCTGTGGCACTGCTGTCAACTTGTATTGAATTTGCCGCCCGATGTGACAATTGGACCGAATGACAGTGACATGCAGCATACATGACAAATGGAAATCGCCTGGGCTTTCATTTTAAACTACCACATATTGTATACAGCTTTCTGTGTGCGGGAAAATACCTGCATTTGCACCTCCGGCAACAATGGATTGATCTCAACATGCCCCCAACATGCCATTATTCTCACATCGCACCATCTTTACTTAACAGTAAAGACTGCAAATACGCATCTCTAGATGTCTATCTTGATCATAGGGAGCCGTTTTCAGGCTTGTTTTAATCATGTTTAAATCCCACTTAGGTGTGCACATTTTTGTGCCATTTTTGTGCCATCGGTGGTGACAACAAGTTAAGAATGTCTTGGCGATACAAACATGAGCCGAAACAAACCCGTGCAGAGTGCTGAGCTCGTGCAAAAGCCTGACAAATACCCATTCTGCATGGCACCATTTGCATGGATTCATTGCAGAGAAGCCGCGCTCATACAATTTCAGAAAGTCCTGGGGAAAATGTTCTGTACATCCTTGACTTATATTTGGACCCAGGCAATCAATAGGAGCAGAATTATGAGGCAGTGAAGCGAGTGATTTTAATCTGGGACTAAATATCCAGTAGCGGATTAGTTTCAGACAATTTCATACCTCCAGAGCTCTTCATGAAATATGGATAAGGTAAGAGAGAGAGGGGGGATTATGAAAAATAAAGGCATTTTCCCAAACCTCCTCCTTCGATAGAGGCCAGATGAAAAGTTTTGCAGACGGGCAGCTGGAGGATTTCTAGCCACTTTGCATAGCAGATGCACCGTCTCCCACAGCCTTGGTTTAGGCACCAGTTTAATTAGAAAGACCCCCTGGTAAGATACCTTTCAACAATGACGGCGGAGTTCGAAAAACATGCCCAGACTTTTCCTCATTGTGGGAAATCTCATGGTCATTGCAACTGATGAGCATGGGGCATGCGGGATGAACAAAAAATATGAAAAGGTTTATTTATATACTGGGATCATTAACACAAATCCATCCTGTATGTAGTATTAGTGATCTGGGGCAGTACACTGGGGCAGAATTACTAAAGACAACCAACACGTTTATTACAATATTTCAAAGTAACATGCCTCTCAAATCAAGACAGCATTTTTGTTCAAATTGAATTTGATTTGTCGACCCTGTGATCTTGCTCACACACTATGCTGCATGTAAAAACATTTCTCCAAGGTCTCCAGACTTTCAACTTTAATGTTATGCTGCAGTCCACACTCTGTAACGAATTACACAAGCTTTATACTTCATCGCGAATCAGCTGTTTTACTAGTTGCTGAAAATCAAAACGTGAACCATGATGCCCAGAATAACTATCCGGTTGTTTTGTCTATTTGTTTTCACCAATGGGAGGCAACATCTTTTGAAGAATTTTTTTTTAACATTTAAAGCAGTCTGTACAGGTCTTTTAACGTAAAGAGCACCTTAATTTGCCTAATTTACTATTGATTGAATTGAATTGGTCCACCATCTTTTCAAATCAATGTTGTTGCGGCTACAACCTCAGATTGATGCGCCAGTGTTTCTTTAGATATAGTTATTATCTTGTTTTCATCCTGGTCCGTTCCTCTTGGCTATACTACTATATGTTGTTAGAATAAAGTTTATTTTTGGCATTATCTGAGGGCGTCCCTCCATTTTTGTAATCTTGAACTGCTGGGTGCCAGAGCATTTTCATGAACTGATTACAACCAGTCTGTTCAATTTTACTGCCGCGGAGGCTTCAAAGCACAGCAGGTTCTGTTCAAAGTCACAAACTGAACTTGTGTTAATCCTGTTACACCCTTTCATATTGCAAACATGAACAACAGGATGATATTTGTAAACTATCTTGAACATTGTTTGGAACTTTTTTGTGCACGTTTGAAAACATGAATTTTGGTTGTAAATGTTTCACTAATGATCTTTGTGTTATTGCGAGAAAGTTGCCCCTACGATTCTTTTTTTCTATGACATTTATTACATCTGTTAACACCCCCACACCGCTCTTCATCAGCCCAAATAAAGATATGTTATGCATATTATTCATACATAGTAATAATATAAAGACAAATTACTCAGATATTGATAATATTAACAACAGAAAAACATATTAATCTTGTAAAGGCTTTCCTAGAATACATAAGAACGCATATTAAAACGGTGTTAACTTTTTTTGTGAGTGATCATTGGTGGAAAAAGTACTTTACTTCAGTAAAAGTAACAATTACAGGCTGCCAGAGCTGTCAGAGCTGTTCACACTCAACTTCACTTCACTACTTAAAACAATAACTGACGAGCTCCTCCGCTGGATGAACTTACCACTATCACTTATGGGCAGAATAGCTACAGTTAAAATGACAATACTTCCTCAAATAAATTACCTACTCACAATGATACCATCTCAACCCACCCATTTCTGGTTTAAATCTCTTGACTCAAAAATAAGACACCAAGAATTAAACTGGCAACTTTACAAAAAACAAACAAAAAACAAAAACAAGGACTTGAAGCCCCTCATTTTTTCCACTACTCACTAGAAAATCAACTTCAATATATTCTTAAATGGATTCACCCCAACCAATCAGATAACACATGGTTAGATATAGAACAGACATTTTGTAAGGACATTCAGATTTCAGACCTCCCATTTCTCAGCCAATCAATCAAACGCCATCCTTGCTTCAAAACACTAACAATAGCAGAAACTCTGACAGCCTGGTGGAAATTCCACAAAATCACAAACATCACTTTTGCACCTTCAAATTGTACTCCTATATGGAACAATCCTGACTTTCTAAGCCACAATAAACCTCTATATCTCCACACATGGTCTGCTAAAGG
This sequence comes from Myoxocephalus aenaeus, assembly GCA_038501785.1. Classification (NCBI taxonomy): domain Eukaryota; kingdom Metazoa; phylum Chordata; class Actinopteri; order Perciformes; family Cottidae; genus Myoxocephalus; species Myoxocephalus aenaeus. The sequence goes on along the minus strand of JBAMJR010000161.1, from coordinate 6,111,859 downwards.
CATCACTCATTTGAAACACATCTTCAATAACAATACCCTGGTTTCATTCCCCCATTTGGTTCAGAAGTACGGCATCGGGAACAATCACTTTCTGGAATATCTGCAACTCAAATCATCCATTCAATCCAAACTTAACATTAAGGCCACTAATCTAGAATTACCTCCCTTAACCTCACAATTAATTAATATCACCTCCTTAAAAAAGTGAATCTCAAAAATATGTAGGATAATATCACAGTCTGACCAAACATTATCCATACCGTCAAGAAAATGGGAATTAGACTTATCCATCACTCCTGATGCTGACTTCTGGATCCAAATCTACTTCATGACCAAAAATGCAAATGTACAACTAATACAATATAAAATACTGCACAGAATTAACTATACTGGGCAAAAAATGTTTAAAATGGGATTCACGTCAGACACCTGTCCACATTGCACTCAAAATAGTCCGGATAACTACATTCACGCCACCTGGCACTGCATACCAGTTCAACACTTTTGGAGAAAAATAACTGAATCACTGTCTCTCTTCCTGGGCTGCCTCGTCCCATTATCCCCTTCACTGTGCTTACTAGGAGACATTTCAACAATAAATCTCAGCAAAACAAACCGCCGATTACTCCTCGTGGCCCTAACTATCGCCAAGAAAACTATCCTCATGAACTGGAAATTAAGGAATAACATACATATCACACACTGGAGAAACCTAATGATTGAATACATTTCAATGGGAAATCTAACCTCCTCCATCATTTACAATACAACAGAACACCACTCTATCTGGTCATCCTTCACTATGTTTTTACAAACATGACCCATTCTATTAATATTCACATTTTTGTCTTTTTTAACCTGAAACCCACGTACATGCTAACACGCATACGCACATACATATAAATCTGCCCTCATCTATACTTTGTGCCTTTTTTTAGATGAAATAATAAACACGTACACACGGACACACACACCGTACTTCTATACCCTGAATATATGATGTTTTGCTGGCTTTTATCTCACTGTTTTGTCGTCCTCTTGGTGTTATGTCTATGTATTATTTTTTTAAAGTAGCAATTACAATCAAACTATTATTATTGATGAATGTATGTGTTAGCATCACTTTAATGTTGCAGCTGGTAAAGGTGGGATCATTAAACAAATGTATAAACTGCCAGGTGGATTAATCTATAATAATACATCGTAATCCAATTTTTAAATGACATTTGTAATAATATTCTGAATCTGTAAAGTAACTACGGCTGTTAAATAAATGTAATGAAGTAAAACATGTGCCTCAGAAATGTAGTGGAGTATAAAGTAGCATGAAATAGAAATACTCAAATAAAATACCAGCACCTCATAATTGTACTTAAATACTGTACTGTTACTCTCCATCACTAGTGAGTAATCATGTTAGACGGTAAAATAAGCTGTTTAAGATATGGATTAATATACTGGATTTCAATTTTACAGGCATGAAAAAGGCAGCAGCTGGCTGTGATGTGAGCTAATGATAGCTTTATTTTTGAAAAAATAACCTTGTATCAGTGGATGCTTGTCAGATTAACTCAAATCCCCTTTGAGAACAAATGTGCTTCCCAGGTGCTCAGAGAGAGTGCTGACTTTAAGAACTTCACCTTTAAAACGGAAAGAGAGGCTTTAAAGTGCTGTGGTGGCAGAGTGTTGTTGCAACCAAGAGAATTTCTAAGCAAAATATTTAATTCATGTGTTGACTCAGTTAGGAAATCACCGAGATACTTCCTGGTATGTGAGTTTACTGTACAGCGGCTACATACTGCTTGGTGTATGAGTGCAGACTGTATTTCCCGTTGTATGACTCGTGCACATGGCTGACTCAAAATAAACTGATGCACACACAGAGCCCCGCTCTTCTTGCCACGCCGCCTCTGAGCTCAGAATAGCGTTAAAAATCAGAAGTGAATGACATTCAAAGGATTACCGGAGACAGAGATCTTAATGGTTGATTTGAAAACAGTCTGGAAGTGTAAATCTCCCAGATCTTCATCTAGCTTTGCTTCTCAGAGCGTGAGATTAGACATTAATACAATCCTTGATTGTGAACATGAAAATAATAAGTCACTCTGATACTTATCACAAGTAAACTGAAAGCTACAACATAACAAAAAAAATAGTATCTGTGATAATCAGTGTTAAACTGATAAGTGTAATAATAGAAGTGAAGTTTTAGATCAAATCTACAGGGACGGTAGCCGTATGATGTATTGTTCTTTTTTTTCTTCTCTTTTTAATGTTTGTGTCTTAACATAAAAATCCATCAAATAGCTAAGAGGCCTGCCTATTTGATGAAACAAATGCTTCATCCTGCCCAGTAGCCTCTCATCATTGTACAGATGTTCCAGCTGCATCTGTATTCTGCTGTCAATGGAAGTTACAGTGTAATACAAATAAAAATGATGACTGATTATGTAATCAAAATACAAACAGGATAGAGGGACAGTTTAAAGATCAATACCAGTCTAATCGGTGAATATGAAGCTACAGTCAGCAGCTGGTTAGCTTAGCTTAGCACAATGACTGGGCGGGAACAGCTAGCCTTCCAAATGTAACTACATCCACTTAGCAGCACCTGCAAAGCGCACTAATTGACACATTTTAGTCTAGCCGCCTGCTGGCTCCAGCTACATATTTACCTAACAGATAAGAGAGTATTTAGCTTCTCATGTCGACTTCTCTTTTTACACCCTCTTGCTTCGTCGCTATACCTTATTCGTCTGTAGAAACATAAAACGGTGACAGACATTCATAGTGAAACTATCTCACACCTCACTGCTTGAAAGTCTAAAGGCTCCAACTGTGCACAACATGTCTTCTACCAGCCCAGGTGAGGGTTGATGCAAGGATGTACATTTGTTTTAGTCAACTTTAAAACAAAGATGTCAATAGTATGTTGCAGGTGAAAAGATCATTTCACAAATATTTACATCTAAGATGCAGCCAGGTGTGTACCAATACAGATATGACGTATATATGATACAATATGTTTAATGTGCAAATCCTGCACAAGTGATCTACTTACTTATTTATATTTGGACTTACAACAACCATGAACTGCAACATTAAAGAAGTACTTCACTGTAGTTATTGTGATGTCAACGCTTTCAAATAATTAAAGGCAAGTGACTAACTGCAGCATCGATAGCAATAACAATAACCTCTCCTGTTTTCTATGCAAACTTTTGGATTGTTTATTAAATGGTGGAGAGATGAGCGTGAGCTGAGTCCAAATGCAGTAATCTCCTAAATCTCATTTATCTGTAATTAAGGAAAACAGAAATTATAGATGTACGGCCTAATGTCTTTTTTAGTGTGGGCTGTTAGTCACCTGAACTATTCAGCGTTTTAGGGGCGCATTTTCCTAAATGACCAGTCGGTCATTTGTTAAACTAATTACAGCCAATGTCTTCGTCTGTGCAAACACACATTACAGATGAGCTTGCAGGTTATGTGGGGACAGGCGCTGCCGGTCCGTATAATCTGCAGCTTTGTCCATGTTTGAACTTGCTTAGAACTCAACTTGTTGTCGAAGAGATAGTTGACAATAAAGAGATTCCATCACGCGCTCTGGCTGTTTGGCAGCCCAGGACAGTCTCAGAGACATTTGGAGAAAATTGGCAATACTAATTATTCTGAGCATGCAGGGGGGCGACACCCTTTTCCTCACTCTGGTGGAGCACGGCAGCCCAGCCTCCGTCGGAGCTGCCTAATAGATGCCCTTGATATAAACATATACAACAGTAGGACTGCCTGTGATGAGAACTCCCTCGACCTTAATTAGCTCATGGCATCGCCATCACATGAACCCATTACGGAGATTTTAAAGCATATCCATTTCATTTCTCACCATTTGTCTACACCCCTGCTCTCTGGCTAATGAGAGCCAGAGAGAACCGGTGGGGGGGTTGTTTGGGAGCTGGAAGTCTGTCACCAACCATAGAAGTAACAAACTAGAAGAACTTGGGAGTACTTACTGTCTCGATTTGTGCCCTGCAGTCACCTTAACTGACTGAAAACCCCCACATTTCTTCAGAATTTGACTTCATCTGCATAATGCACTGCAGCAATTATGTGGATTAAATGCACACCGCTCTGATTTGCTGAATATTAACGTCTGTATTGTAGGTTTTCCTATGCATTCGTGCACACGTGTCTGATTCTAAATGTGTAAAACTGGCAGAATAATTATATGAACGCTTGTGCAAAGCTCTGCAGTATTTGCACGGATGTGTGCACACCGCCCCCCCAAGTTTTTGCTGTATGTGCGTGTGTGAGGCAAAAGGCAGATGCTCTACAACCATCCCCATATCAAAGCAGGTGACACTTCAGCTGGAGATTTCTCCCCCAGGGCGGAATGAGCAGAGTTGACCTGAGAGTGGCCCTCCATTGCATTCCTTTGAGTACACTCCAGCCATGATAACACTTCACCGACCTCTTTCATCTGTCAACACCAAGCTGTGGGGCTGCTAACTTTGTTTCCTGTTGCTAGTCAGAGGACGGTTTCTTGTGGATTTTTGAGTCTTTAGAAAAACTGAAATCGTGGATGTGCGATAAGACTTTCATTCTTGCTTGCATCTTTATGTAAAAAAAAAAAAAAAAACAGTCACAAAGAGAGCAAGCGGTGCCTCTGAACAATATTCAGTTTAAGTGTCAGGTTAGAAGCTACAATTCTTTCCATCTTCAAATACCTCGTGCTTCAAAAGACACGTTCAGCAAGTTGTTGCAAAAACAAAATTCAACCTAAACTATTTTTTATTTTTTCGATAATACCTGACACCTGAAGCTGCGAAGATGTTCCTTGTATAGAACATACTGTATATTCTCTTAGTCTCTTATCACAGATACAATATCAAAGCCTGTGCAATCTGTATACAAACAAGCTCTCTAGGTCCTGGATAATAAACCTAAAAGCTATCATGTACTTCCTGCTGTAGATATAGTCTCCTCTCCTGGGAAAATCTGATCAAACTTCACAATGCTTGATTAATATCAGAAATTCTCAACGGATTAGCACGTCTCCCGTTTACATCCATCTTTCAGAACGAGACCGAGAGTAAGAGGAGACGGAGCTGAAGGAGAGAAAAACATATTTTCCAGCAAGAGCCCTCCAACCATTCCTTTGTTTATAATCTCAAAACCTGGCTAAAAAGCAATCAGACCTGCCATTATAGTCACGACTGGCCATGTGTTCTGTCCTTTGCTTTGCTTTTTGTCTGTTTGTCAGATTACATTTCCTCCTGTTTTACTGTTTCCTGTAATGTGATTTCATGTCGTCATGTTTTATCTGTTTGTTCTGATTATCTGCTGAACATTGTTTTGCATTAATTGCCTGCTTTGTAAATGTCCTTTGCATGATATTGCTTTGCTCCTCTAACCTTTTTTTTTAATAATCCTGCTCAGTTGTTGCATGTTTTGCTTTCTCCTGTTCTAATGTTATGTGGTGTGTGTTTTAAAAAAGGTCTAGTGTGTAGGATTTAGTGACAGCTAGCAATTAGGTTGCAACCAACTAAATATCCCTCCGCTCACTCTTCACCATTTCCATTTCCGTTACTATGGTGGCCTTCAGGTAGTTTAAAAACATGAGATGGCTCGCGTATTGGTTCTTTAATGGCTAATCAAACATCAGGCTGAGGGATAACATTTGAAAATTTGCCTTTTGGCACATTAACAGTGACATTTATCAATGTGCATTGTCCCTGAGAAGATATAGATCAAATAAAATAAAAAAAATACACTGCCGGTCAAAAGTTTGGGGTCACCCGCCAAATAAAGCTTGTTCCACTACAGCTTTGTTCTGCTCTCAGCCACGACAGGATGGCTGAGAGGACTGCTCTGTATTTGTCATACATTCAACATGTTTTTAGGTTGTAGAAAGTCCTCTTCACAAATAGATGTTATTTTGTATGAAAAGGGTTTGTACAAAACATTGTACAACGGTTAGACCAGGCTGACAGCTGAAAGGGCAGAAAGAGAAAAAGATCCCTCTTAGCAACAGTTGAATAAGAACAGAAGGAATCACCAGTCATTGGTTAAATGAACTGGAAGCTTAGCATCAAAAAGTGTGGATTTAAAAAGGAATACATTCCTGTTTCTGTGTCAAGGCCTGTAAAAAGATGGAATATTAACAGGTGTGTTAATATTAACAGCTACTCTTAAAACATCACAATATCAATAGAAGGTTAGTAAAGGGTTAGCCGTATTGGAAGGGGATCATTGAATATCAGATGGTCAAAATATGGACAAACAAATCACAGTGTAAAACTATTCAACCCCACCATTGAGAAGACTGCAGAAGGCCCCAAAATATTTATAACGCCCAAATGCACCATTGTGTTTCAAGAATGAGCTTGAGTCATTTATGCTTATTCAAAAAATGAAGGGTATTTGGGGGGAAATAGTTGCAACAGTAGTCTCCCCTGACATGTGACACTTTGGGGACTTTGACTAAACACACGTTTTATTCAAGTGATTCTTCTTCTTATAGTCTTTTTGTCTCTAGTCATCATTGAAGGAAAGAAAAAACATCAACATACCAGGTGACCCCCACACTGGCATTGTACATCCAAAACAGAGATACCGTTAGCAGTTCAAATACATATATTTGCTTGATATCTGTTCTTGCAATTGCTACAAAGACATTAACAGCTGTTGATACCAGACACAGAAGTCTGGAAGTTTTTCCGTCTGCTCACACAGGAAATGTTCAAAAACCCACATCTTGAAAGAAAACTTGAGCTGCATTGACTGTAATGGAATATGACTGACAGCACATGATTTTCTGATTATATGCTTGACAGCTTCCACTTATTGAAAATGATGAGGACAGATGTTTGCTCTGACTCACATCAATTAGGTTTTGACTTTATGAAAACGAGAAATTAATTGAGTGAAGTGAAATATGGAATAAAAATTGTTTTCTTCTAAAAGCTCTGTGTGTATATTTGACATAATGGCAGGCAGGCATGGCTGAGTCCTTTACACAGTCCATCTTTCACATGAATACATTTGGTGTCAAAAGTCTCTTCTTCATAAATGGCGCTGAATTTGTTTTAAATGAACCGAGATGCAACAACTATAATTACTGACATTGGTGTAATCAGACGACTCTGCATACTAAACATGCGATTCATGATCTTATAATTTCTATCCATTTTGTGTAGGTGTATTTATACTTTTATGAATGAATGACTCGAAAATTTGAGGGGGGGAAATTGTACAAAAGAAAAAAATGACAATATTAAAATACAAAAATAATTATATTATTGTACTTGTTCCACTTGCAAAGCACAATTAAGTGCTCAGCATGCGCACAAGAGAACCAATCAGGTTCTGCCTCTTAACTATGTTTTTTTTCACTCATACGGTTGAACCTAAAAATGTACGATTCTGTGGTCATTTTTTAAACACTTGCTTATTTTCACAATTAGCTACAATGTAGACAGCTAGCTTGCCAACAATATGTGATTCAGACTTGTTAGTTTGTCAGTATACGTTCAAGTCAGTGAAAATATTTGATGTTTGATCATAAATTTGTGGATAAACTGTCTTTGTCCATAAATCACCCAATATTTAATAACTTCCTTCAGGAATTAACACATTAAATGTGGGTATTAAAACAAAGTAAAACTAAACAGTCTGCTTTTTCACAACTACATAACGACAGATTAGCAGACAGGGCCTCAGCAGATGGAGCCTTATCAGCAGCTTGAAAATGAGTTTTCAGATTTGTTCTACAAAACCTAACCTAAAATGTGATATGCAAAGAGAACCTAATATTGCCAAAGTCATGAATTTGTATTGAATAAAAGAACATTGAACGAGACATAATAAAGTAGCATCTCTGGAAATAAAAATGCATACCTGTGCATCATCAAAACAAATAGCTAACAAAGTAAACAGTCGTGATACTGAAATGAATTCTGCAACTTTTGTCACCAAATGAACCAAACTCTACTGTACCATAGAGGATGTGAACAACACACACATGCACACTAGAATGCCCGAGTGGCACCGCTGGCCAGGGGGTTTGAAGATAAAGGTGCTCCGAAACATGCAACACCCTCGGCACAGAGCCTTTGGGTGCCCCGAGATGACACCGCGGCTCAGGGCCCCCCCGCCAGGAGAGCTCAGACAATCAATGAGGATGGGGAAATATATAAGAATGGTGGGTGTCAGCTGGGTAATTTTGTTTACCTAAGAACTTTGTCTGCATGCGGTGCTGCTGTGATGATTATGGGGGTTATGATTGTTGTTATCCACGGTCATTGTGCTCAACCCACTGTCAGTTTCAATTACCGCTGTCTGCAGCTCCAAATCCTCACACAAGCTGTACAGCCCCCCTGACAGTCTTATTACCGTTAAAAGAAAATCCATACACATCAGGTTCTCTTTGTGTCTTTCCTCTCTAAACAGAGCATGACGGGGAGGGGAGGGCAAATTCATGTTATGCCTTGTGGGTCATTAAGGCCCCCATGTGAGGATTGACTCTCTTCCCTTCAGGTTTTGAAAGACACAAATGTCTCTTGGGTTGAGGATGAGCAATTCAAGTTTTCAAGTTCAAGTAGTGCGCCTTTGATGTGCAGCACCGGCGCTGGCGAGGCACTGTAGCGTGGGCCTGGAGTGGCAGGTGTGTGGAGGTGAGCTTGCTGACCTCTCAACAGACATGAGATCTGCCTTCTGTAATTGGACTCTGTTCCATTTACTTTCTTATCTATTTGTCTGCCTGTCTCTTGACAGCCAAAGACACATTATTGATCTGTGCTTTCAGGATATAAAGGACATGTGAATTCAGCACGCAGTACGAGTCTGATGCGCAGTGAACACTGTAAGCTATCCAGGTGATTCTTGTTGAGGACCACAGACGGCTCATTCCTCAGAGGAACGGCGAGCTGCATGCTAATTTGTCATAAAATATGAAATATGAAACAAGGTGGCCAGACATTTCCATATGCTGCGGCAGTAACTGTGGAGCAATCACAGTATATAGCTATTCTCAGCTGCCTTATACCCCTTTTAGGACACTTGTAAGCACAGGTACAAAACAAGCGTCACCCTAATTAAAGCCAAGAGTGTTTTTCTACTCGGTATTTGTAGAATAATGAACTCCACGTCCTCACATGGAGGACAGGATCTTTTTTTCTTTTTTTTGTTCTCCAAAAATGTGGGAAGAAGTGAGTTTTTTTTTTTTTTCACTGAAATTAATTAATTGCATTTGTGTTCACCCACAACGGTTTTATCCTCATACAGAGTGGAGTACATATATAATGCATGCGCTTCGGATTGCACTTACAGTAGAATAATATGGAAAGTAATTATAAAGAAATAATTTTAATTCAGGGCGCTTATCACAGCAGGGTTTTTGAAAGTGCCGCAGACAGGGATGATGGGAGGGGAGGTGTGTGGAACAAAGGGGGCGAGTAAGGGAAGAGGCAAAGGAAAAGAGGACAGATAAGGTGTGATTGGTGCTGTCAGAGTGTCACGTAGAAGGCAGGTGGAAATGATCCTGCTCCACAACAGAGACACAAGCCTGCATCCTGCTAGACTGACTGTATTTAACCCTCTGAAACATATTAACTACTATTTTTAAGCAAGATCATTGCACCCGCTTCGTCTAGTTACCAGCATTTTAAATAGAAGCATACATAAGAAAGGTCCCCGATTCATTTCTGCCTTTCAAAACAAGGCACTTCACACAAATAAATGTGTTTGGTTCCCCCCAAGCAGCTCTTAACCACGCCATTATTTCTTCATCCATTCACAGATGGCTACCCTCAGCTTCCCCAGGAGGATTGCAATTATCAAGAGGTGCATAGCTTTGGATTCCCACTCTTTAGACGAATTAACTCCGGGCAATAACTCAAACGTGTGTCAGAAAACAACAGCAGCCACAATAAGGCAGCTCCCCAGCGAAAAGGGTTTAATATTGAATCAAGTTGCTCGATCAAAACTTTATTTTAGCTTCGGTGAAGCAAATTTATAATATATCTGACAGAGTAAACTGTAAAAGCTATGATGCCAACTAAGTTAGCAATGGATATAAGCATATGACTTCCCAGTAAATAGCCTCTGGCTGTGATATTAAGTGGAGCTGACATTATTTCACTTGTACTCTTTGGTAATATCACTGAGCTAAAATACTTTCTCAAATCTCATATTACTGTAATGTTACAGTCACATGTTTAATCTTGAGAATGGATATCCCGACCAGATTCAAGGCCTTATTTCCTGGCTAAAAAGTTGCCTGTGCACTCGCTGATGAGTCAAGCAACAGCGAAAAGGGAATTACAGGTTCAGATCCCCTGGCAGTGTACCTTGGCCCTGTTAGGGAAGAACATGCTCCACTCTACTGCCCATTTACTTCACAGATATGAGCTGCTCAGCTTTTACTGAATGTTTACTCCTCAGGGAATTGGCTCCATCCTGTTAAAGTTCAGGTCACTTCTTCCTCAGCTCAGTTGCTGCTGCTGCTGCTCTTCCGCCACTTTAGTCACCTTCCTTTTCCACACAGCGCATCCAAACCTGGATAACATCAGTATTACCCTTCAGGTCTGATCAAAGTCCCAACATTTAGAGTGTCTTTCAGGCCCAAAAAGGTGCAAAAAACAACAAACATACTTCACTTTCCCCCTTATGCTCTGTAGCTTTGGAACAGTTTGTCCTTCAGTATCAAGGTTGCAATACAATTACATTAAATCCATGTTTTCACAGGAAATTAGATGTGATATTGATGAAGCCTTATACATTTTGACAAACTATTATCCGGTGATTTTTCCAATCATAATCATAATTGTTTTATTTTTTCCCTTGATTACAACAGGCGCACAAGTGTGTTCTGGTTGGGTTAATTGACAGAGATGCAGAGGAAAATGGCAGATTGAAGACAAAACAGAGTGAAGTCTGTTAACAAGAGCTTTAGTTCAACTGGTGGTGTTGGTGGTGCCTTTACTTATCCATGTTGCGCGGAGGTATTACAGGTGGGGCGTGGGGGGGTGCAACCCTGTCTCCTAAAAATTAAGCGGTCTGACCGGTGCAAGCGGTCTGAAGACCGGCCCGTTACCGGCCTAACAACGGCGGGCAAACGGTCTTCGGCTCCCGGTGCGGCCGACTCTCGGGCGCCCGGTGCGGCCGACTCTCGGGCGCCCGGCGCCCGGTGCGGCCGGCGCCCGGTGCGGCCGTCACTGGCCTCACCCCGCCCCTCCTTTCTTTTTTCTCCCCAGAGTTTAAAAATTAAAATATGCTTAAATAAAGCAAGAAAACAATAACACAAACACACGATTATAAACGTATTTGTAATATGTCAAACACAAACATAAAAACAATAAAACAAAAATACGTGTATAATCAACATACGTGTTTAATCAACGTATACGTGTATAATCAACGTATGTGTAATACGTCAAACACAAACATAATCAGGGAGGAGATACGTTTCTGATCAAACGTAATTGGGAATGCGTATTAGTTCTGGGGGAACGTAATTTTTAGGAGACAGGGTTGGAGGGTGATACAGATGATTCGTAAAAATTATTCTCTGCATTTCACCCCTCCTTAGTAATTAAGGGGCAGTGTGCTTCTGTGAAGCACTGGGGCTTCAGTGTCTTGCTCAAGGACATTGAGACATGCAAACTATGGGGAGAACAGGGATCGAACCGACTACCTTGTGGTTTCAGGACGACCACTCTCCCCATGAACATGATAACTTTACATAGTACAAAAGTATAAAGTATACAGACATAAAACGTCATTAATAAATACATGGCGAAATGCCTGTACTTCCGTGGAAATGTTTACGTTACGCCGTTAACAGGTTACGCTTGCGCGACTCGCCGATTTTCTGCTGTTCTGTCTCTCAAAACAGAATATATCTATATTCTGTTTTGAGAGACGGAACAGCAGAAAAGCCTGTCAATTCATACTCAATGTTGAGCTTAGATCTCTAAGCTCAACATTGAGTATGAATTGACAGGCCGTAGGATCGTTGGGGCCAAAGGTAGCCTGAAAGGAAAACATGCACGGACTTCTCGAGTCCTCTTCATATATTTTAGGCTTGAAAAAATTGGCAAAAATCTGTCAAAAGATATGGCAGTGAAGAGCAGTGCTATTGTTTTGTATGAATGCAAATACAACATTATCTATCATTATTATCTATCTTCCCTTTTGCTTACGTGCTGAACGGTGCATTGATTGAATTAATTGATCAACGTCAAAGAGATCCACCCCTGACTTTAGCTGGTCTACACGAGGATCTTCCTTCACTCATGAATCGTACATCGCTGCATTCATTGTGCTCATTCATAATCACATTTATTAATTTGTTTGTCTGTTAGTTATTAGTTGTGTGTATGGCTGGTGGTTTAATAAGCTCTCCTCTTATAAAGTACTTGATTATGCTGTTTGTCACTGTACACAAGTCAAGAACTCAGTAGCCACCTTCAGAATTAAGACTTAATTCAATAATTATTTATCAACCATCAAGCCCACCAGTGGCTCCATCCCCTCCGGAGATTTAAAAAGGTGCAAGTATACCCGCCCCAGCCCTCATCACCTCCTACAGGTTGAAAGAATTCTCGCGTACCGTATCTGGTTCGGTAAATGCAATGTGACCGAAGAACATAGGCTAAACAGGATAGTGAAGACAGTGAGCAAGATCTGTGTTGCCCTTCTCCCCTTCCTCCTGGAGATTTACCATCTACGCTGCGTTCATAGAGCCTCCGGCATCAGCAAAGATCCCCACCACCCTTCCCACAGTCTGTTCCCCCCCTGCCGTCTGGTAAAGAGGTACAGGAGCATCTGTGCCAAATCCAGCTGAACGCTAAATGTAAGCAGTCAGCACCTCCAACAGCCCCCCACCCAAACCCCTTTTCTAGGTTTTTAGTTGTATCGTTTGCAAGGGATTTATTGGGATACTGTTATCCTTTCTCGTTGCACTGCACTGCTGTGTGCTGGGAGGAACAGAGTTTTGTATTTTTGTGAACGCAAGTACACAAGAAAATTGCAATAAACTAAATCTTGAATACACAACTTGTTAGTTTATCATCGGCATTGGTTAATCATTTTCTCTCAGCTAAAAGAAACAATATTGTTTCATAAAATGCATTTTTCAGCATTATATTTAACTAATGCAAGAGTGCAGTGGGAGCCCTCCCAGTCTCTTCAAACTGATGATAGATTAAATCCCTATAAGAAGGGTTTGAAGGATTTTCAGACGACAGAGCACATCACAGATTTAACAGGTGCAGTCAGTCTGCAGGTTCAGCTTGACATGTGATGTGTGTGTCTGCAATTCATTAATGTTAAACACCAGGCTCATGGTTAACATTACCAGATAAAACAGCCGATTGCGGGTTGTTGCTGCTCTCTGACAACAAAGGGAGCAGCAGCATCTATAGGTTCTTGGCTCTGTTCCTGACACTGATCATGTGCGTGGACATAAATCCATGGTGAATCCACAGCCTTCCCTCTTGGCCCCAACAGGGAGCACATGTCACATGCAGGCTTTTCACACAGTCCGCTGGACAGGACAGTCAGGCACACGGCAACTCTGCTTAGTTACTTTATCATGCCATGAAATGTTACTCATGGGACAGCAACACTTGTCAAAGTGCATATTGTGAGAGAACTCCCGCAAGGCCGCGCTCTTATGATTTTGTGACCTTTCTAGAATGTGCATCGTTTAAGTAAAAGGGTCTTTTAACAGTGACTGCAAAGTTTGGCTCCTTTTTATATGAACGGAAAAGCAGCCAGAGGATATTCCCATCGAGGGTTCGGGGGTTTCTAAATCCAAATCCACTATTCACACATTTAAAAGAGAATAAATAGATACAGAGCCCCTCAGTACATTTGCCCGACTACACTCATGGCTAATATTATTTGACGTTTGATCATAGCTACATTTTTCCTTCACTCCTACATGGTGCGAATCAATTAGCCAATGTGGTTGGATCATCAGCGCTCTGAACAGATTAGGGTTATGAATACCTTTGAAGAAGAGCTAGGCTCAAAGAGGTTGGTCAAAAGAGTTAATCAGGACTAACCTGGTTCTCTAAATGGCACATAGGTCAATTGCCTGGTCGGGGAGGATAGAACACATCTCTGCAGTTTTTTTTAGCAACAAGAGCCAGTTTGGAGACCACACTCGAATGTGGCCTGATGCTAAAATCCATTTCCACTGGAGCTGGAATGACCTCCCAAGGACACAATGGCTCTCTATTAGAAGCACTCTGGTGTTATAACAGTGGTTTCACACAATGAAAACACAGCGGGGGCCGTGCGGCTGCAATCAAGACGCGAAAGGCGGCCTATTCTGCTGTCCGGCTGGCCATGGAAGTGAGATACAGTCAAAGAGCCTCGTCTCTTTCACCGCATGAACCCAGTCATGGCAGCCATTACAGGTGTTATATACGAGAGACAGCTCAAACTGCAAGGCTATTGATGAAAGCTGAGAGTTTGATTATCATCAGACATCAATAGAATATTTGAGATTTTTTACAGTGAATATTTATCTTAGGTCATGATGTTATTTGTCATGAGTGAATTTATCATCTGTATACTTCTATGTCTATTTCCTTCCTCCCACAAAATATCACGTATCCAAAAAGTTATTCGGTAGAAGTCAAATTTCAATTTGTATTTGAATAAAGATCAGCTTCTCCCTTACTTTAAGTTAAAAATAAAAAGTTTCACATGGATGTCTTTATCCATACTTTTTCTATTTGCAGGTAAATTGTGCAGCTTCTGACACTAGCTTTATCTGAATGCCTGCAGGTTCCCTAAATTTAAATTTGCGGTTTATATCTGTGTGTTGTGTTGGTCTATGTCAGGGTTATGTTAATTGACTTCCAGCAGCTGGTTTTGTGCCTTTTTCTGAACGAAAAAAAACCGACTTTCAGCTTTTCGTCAAGCGGGGTTTCTTTTTTAGGTGTCTTCCACCTCAGAAGTAAATCTGCTTGGAGATAATTCCATCCAACTTGAAGGCACAGTGCATCATTAAAGCCGAAGGCTTTGCAATTTAATTTAAAATTTCGGTGCAGTCCTGCAGACTAATCATCAAACAAAACCATGTCAAGTATAATTATGGTGTGTAAAACATGGGTTAAACTGATCTTAACCCAGCCAGTGAGTATATGAGTATTTCAGGTCATTTAATTAAACAGAGATTCTGTTTGGACAGTGAGAATGAGAGAAAGACAAATGTGAGGCCAGATATCATAAATAAAGAAGGTCTGAAAGGAATTCCTCATTTAAATTTGTACAAATAAGACAAAATGAGAGGCGACCTAACCGGAGTCACCCAATTTGTGTTGGGAGGGAGACCGGAGTCGGTCTCCCTCCCAACACAAATACTGGTTGGTCAGTGGCCCTCTGCCCTCTGTGGAGAGAGGGCAAGCTCAAATCGCGGCACCGGCACCTGCCGCTTACCTGCTGTGGCATCTCTGGACATGCCGCAGCGGTACCGGCACAGTTAGATCTTTCATAGAGTAATGTGGGTTTCTTAACCCTAAATTAAATGGATTAATGTCATAGTAACAGAACAATTTGCTGACATATATTTTTACATTTATATAAATCCATGTACAATATTTTTACACTTGAAGAGCTACTTCAAGGGTACAAAATAATACGAAGGGCTACTTGTTTGATACAAACTTCCTGAACAACAAAGTTGCACAGATCACCTTTTATTAATAATAATATATGTGAAGTGACTGTCTGATCACATATCAATGTTAATCATTCCTCACAATAATTATTAACAATAATTTCCACGACAATGATGGTAGGAAAAAAAAAGTGTTCTCACTTTGTTAGAAAAATGAAAATAAAGTTATATCCATTCAAAAAATGACTAATATTTAGTTTTAATGACAACCACAAAGTGTGCAGGCTTTGTCACTGCAGTGTTTTTCAGGCTTTTGGAAGAATATTTCCAGAGCCTCGATATGCGAAGTCAGAAACGTCATTTATGAAGCTCCGCAGGCTCTTTGTCTTGACCTGCAAATAGATGGATGTATGGATGGATGGATATATACTTTATTAATCCCCAAGGGGAAATTTCTTGTCATAGTAGCGCCGTACAACTTTAAGATACAAATAAACACACAAGATAAAAGATGAATATATAAGGAAGCAACAGGGATGAAAGATATATACAAATAAAATAAAATAAAAGTAAAATATAGACGTGTATATATACATATATACATATATATATATATACACACACATATATATACATATATACATATATATATACACATATACATATACATATATATATACACATGTACATATACAGTGTTTCCCCTAGGTTTACAGCTTCAGCTAACTAATATTTAGCTAAATAGCTCATTGTGGAAAACAATAAGCTATTTATTTTTTTGCCAAACAAAACAATGAGTTCAGATATGTGAGCATCAGGTTGCATCAGTATTAGTGGAGCAGTGTGCCTCTACACATCTTTTATAAACGGGGTTGTAGATTTGATACAATTCATGCTCAACATTGATCTGAGATCTGTTTTCTGTTTTGAGAGACGCAGCAGCAGAAAGGACGTCACGGAGACTTCTGGCAAAGAGACAAAAGTCGGCGAGTCGCTATGCGCATGCGCAAGCGTAACCTGTTAACGGCATAACGTAAACATTTACCCGAAAGTACAGGCTTTTCTCCATGTATTTATTAATGACTTAGTTTTATGTCCGTGTACTTTGTACTTTAGTAATATGTGAAGCCAGCAGCTCATTGTTGGTACAAGACACGAGCACTTTGGCTCTCCTCCGGGTTCAGAGAGTTGCTCCGGTGTTCCTCACATGAGAGCTGCTGTTACCATCTTCACCCTGGGAGCGTTTAAAACGCATATATAGGTCTGCTTTTCACGCGACATATTTTTCGACGCTCTCTGTCCGCTGCTGTGTGCTCAGCGCTCACCTGTGTGCACGCGCACGTGTCTGTACGCATCAGGGCGGAACTCCGCTGTGCGCGACGCAGAGCAGAGGAGAAGTGTTAACCGAAATGACGAGCTGTGTGTGGATAAGATCAATAAAATACGGCCGTTTAGTTTGTTTAATAACAGAACAAGGTGTAGACCTGTTATATATGAAAGAGAAACTTAAATGACGACTTGTGATCTGGCTGTCGAGAAAATTACAGGGGGGCGGGGGGTTTCTTCAGGGGGGTGCCCCGCCTCCCTATTCTAACGGTGGGGGAAACACTGATATATATATATATATATAAATATACATATATACATATACATATATACATATATATACTAGTGCTGTCAAACAATTAAAATATTTAATCGCGATTAATCGCATTTATGTCATAGTTAACTCGCGATTAATCGCAATAAAATCGCAATTTTTTTTTTTGCCATTTTAATGCTCTTATCAACATGAAAAAGTGGATTGGCTTGCTTTATTTTATTGAAAAACAACTGCCAAACAGGGCGGTACAAAATAAAATCACTGCACATTTCAGGTAAAGAAGGGTTTACAAAATAAAATTGTGCACCAGGCATGAAAACGGGTCAGGGGTGAAAAAGGTGAGAAGGATATTACCCCTCTAGGAGGGTCCGGGGGCATGCTCCCCCGTAACAAAAATTTAAATATTCCATATTTTAAAGCATCAATCTGATGCATTTTGAGATGCTTTTTTTGCCAACCTGGGGAGAGCTGGAGAAACTGAACTTCAGCCATGAGTCAAAAATGATTATGGCCTCCTTACTAAGTATTATGCAAGCCATTTCATGCCAGCCTGTCACTGGGTCTAACATTTACAGTATATGAGGCACAATGTGGTAAGGGAGAGCATGGCTGCCTTTGTTAGCATCATTTATATATTTGATGCAGAGAATGCATCTGGCGAATCCCTGCCTGTTGATTTTGGAGAATACATCTCCTAGATGAAAGGACACCTCTTGCCCTTTTATTGAGACCTTGCCTTCCAGTTTTAGCCACAACCAGTTCCAGCTGCATTTCAATCCAGCATCCAGCTGTTTAAAAATGGCTGCATCCTTCTCCCCTAACACACTCATTCTGCAAAAATAATGTTTGTATTGGTGTTAACTTCTAGTTTAGCCTTATTCAGACCTGCCAACCTTGATATATAACCTATATATTGATAAGTCATTAAATACTCGTCATGCATTATATTGCATTGCATATAATGTGTGCTGGTCAATTAGTCTAAAATTTATTTTAGACTAATTTTTACCAGCGTACTTTGACGTCAAAATGCGTATCCGCTACGCAAATTGCGTACAGGTTGGCAGGTCTGCTTATTGATAGAACGGTGGACCACTTTACCTTCTGCCTTGTCAGTCCCCTCACCTCAAAATCTGCCTCCTCAAAAACGGTAGCGTTAGCTAATAATTTTCCACCGGAGCTTTAGCTAGCTGGCTAACGTTGCGTTCTCTCCTGCTGTGTTCAATGTGTTTACTCGCGCTCCCTTCTGGCATGCGCACCTGTTCGCAGTTCACTGAATATCATTCATTTTGCCGTATCACGCTCACCATTCATTCATTTCAAACCGTAACGTTAGCCTAGCTTCCAAGCCCAAACGGCGTGCTTATTGTTTTGCTTCCGGTTGAGCTACATCCGGCGTGGTGCTCGCGAAAAAAAAAGAAGTGAAAAATTAAAATGCGTTAACGCCGTTAATAAAATTGACGGCGTTAAAATTGGTTTGCGTTAACGCCGTTAATAACGCGCTAATATGACAGCACTAATATATACATATACATATATATATATATATACACATATATATATATACATATATATACACATATATATACACACATATATGTATATATATATACACATATATATATACACACATATATATACATATATGTATATATATATATATATACACATATATATATACACACATATATATACATATATGTATATATATGTGTGTATATATATATATATACACACATATATATACACACATATATATACATATATGTATATATATGTGTGTATATATATATATATATGTGTATATATATATACATATATATACATACATATATATATATATATATACATACATATATATATATATATATATATATATACATACATATATATATATATATATATATATATACATACATATATATATATATATATATATATATATATATACATACATATATATATATATATATATATATATATATATATATATATATATATATATATATATACACTCACCTAAAGGATTATTAGGAACACCTGTTCAATTTCTCATTAATGCAATTATCTAATCAACCATCACATGGCAGTTGCTTCAATGCATTTCGGGGTGTGGTCCTGGTCAAGACAATCTCCTGAACTCCAAATTGAATGTCAGAATGGGAAAGAAAGGTGATTTAAGCAATTTTGAGCGTGGCATGGTTGTTGGTGCCAGACGGGCCGGTCTGAGTATTTCACAATCTGCTCAGTTACTGGGATTTTCACGCACAACCATTTGTAGGGTTTACAAAGAATGGTGTGAGAAGGGAAAAACATCAAGTATGCGGCAGTCCTGTGGGCGAAAATGCCTTGTTGATGCTAGAGGTCAGAGGAGAATGGGCCGACTGATTCAAGCTGATAGAAGAGCAACTTTGACTGAAATAACCACTCGTTACAACCGAGGTATGCAGCAAAGCATTTGTGAAGCCAGAACACGCACAACCTTGAGGCGGATGGGCTACAACAGCAGAAGACCCCACCGGGTACCACTCATCTCCACTACAAATAGGAAAAAGAGGCTACAATTTGCAAGAGCTCACCAAAATTGGACAGTTGAAGACTGGAAAAATGTTGCCTGGTCTGATGAGTCTCGATTTCTGTTGAGCCGTTCAGATGGTAGAGTCAGAATTTGGCGTAAACAGAATGAGAACATGGATCCATCATGCCTTGTTACCACTGTGCAGGCTGGTGGTGGTGTAATGGTGTGGGGGATGTTTTCTTGGCACACTTTAGGCCCCTTAGTGCCAATTGGGCATCGTTTAAATGCCACGGCCTACCTGAGCATTGTTTCTGACCATGTCCATCCCTTTATGGCCACCATGTACCCATCCTCTGATGGCTACTTCCAGCAGGATAATGCACCATGTCACAAAGCTCGAATCATTTCAAATTGGTTTCTTGAACATGACAATGAGTTCACTGTACTAAAATGGCCCCCACAGTCACCAGATCTCAACCCAATAGAGCATCTTTGGGATGTGGTGGAACGGGAGCTTCGTGCCCTGGATGTGCATCCCACAAATCTCCATCAACTGCAAGATGCTATCCTATCAATATGGGCCAACATTTCTAAAGAATGCTTTCAGCACCTTGTTGAATCAATGCCACGTAGAATTAAGGCAGTTCTGAAGGCGAAAGGGGGTCAAACACAGTATTAGTATGGTGTTCCTAATAATCCTTTAGGTGAGTGTATACACACACATACACACTGTAGCGGCGTTCCGTCGGCGTGTTTTTGTTGAGTCTTCTCACGCGAATGACAGCAGACCGTTCTTTTCCTTTTTCTTCGTTTTATTTTGTGCAGCAAAAAACACTAACGTTATACACACAAACTAATAAACGGTCATACGGACATGCGGTCATACGGTAAAAGAACTGTGTGCTCTCATGCCTAATGCAACTCTTGCTTACACCTGCTGCCATCATGACTTCATTATATCCCTTGGCTCGAGCGTCCATTGTTAATATAAACATCTTTCAATATATTTTATATGTAGTTCCTAAACTGCGAGCCTAATTCTGAAATATTAAATTATAAACACTCTGGAAATATGAATTAAACAAAAAACATACTTGTGGCTCTTACATACACAAAAGAATAGAATACAACTAACTGGAATTAAATATATTTACAGCCACAGAGTGTATTCGTTAATTACGCAAATTAAATGTAAACAATAGGTAGTGCAAAATGCAAAGTGCAAAGTATGTATAGTGATGAATTAATCCACAGAGGATCTAGCAAGCGGTGACTTGTTGTAAAGTCGTATTGCCATAGGCAGGAATGTTTTCCTGTAATGGTCCTTGTTGCAGCGGAGCGTGAGGAATCTCTTGGAGAAAGTGCTCCGCTGACCCTGCAGACAACTGTTAGGCTTTACAAGTGATCGCCGATCAATAACATATGGCCGTTTAGTTTGTTTAGTCAGTGGTTTGACATGCGCGCAATATTGAACATTGACTTCAGAAATGGTCAGAGTTCATATATACCGAATTTTTGTTTTGTTTTTAAATGTTATATTAAATATTGTCATTTTCAAATCTTTAATGGAAGCGTTTTTGATAAAAAATTGGATTTTTTTTTTAACTTTTACTTTACATTGCGGGTGACTCACGTGGTCCCTGCGGGCCCGCAGGAACCGTGTTGGCTATCCCTGCCTTAATGTGTTGTCACATATTATATATACCTTCCAGGACCTTAAGCAAGTTGCGGCAACACTCTCTCAAACACAGGCAGCTGCCTCAAAAACTAGTGGCACATGAGTGGCAACTCGTAAGTGCCCCGCCACCTGAGACGTGCCATCGGAAATGCTGCCTCTAAAGTAGTGGCAGCTTCCGGCACGGCAGCTCGCGGCTCCCGGCAGGTCCCGAAATGCCGCGGCATGTCCAGAGAGCCACAGCAGGTGCGGCTCGCGGCTCCCGGCAGGTCCAGAAATGCCGCGGCATGTCCAGAGATGCCACAGCAGGCGCGGCATCTGCCGGTACCGGCGCGGCATCTGCCGGTGCCGCGATTTGAGCTTGCTCCTACTGCCTCTGTGTCTGATAAAAATGCACCAGGCTCTCAACTAACTCCAATTTAGACCCATCAGTCATTATCAGACCCTCAGAGCTGGGGACGTAGTATTAAGACTGAACTAGTGACCACACAGGGAGATGGATGGGTCAAACAAACTTGTCCAAGAGGTCGCTCTTCATGTCCAATGAAAAACTAAAGACCAACATTGACATTGGGCTCGTTCGAGATGAGCTGTGTCTCGCCTGGAAAGTGGACGAGAGCGAGAGCAGGCGGCAGCAGCCTTTGTTCTTTATGTTGAGATATGTGTTGTATAAATAAGCTTTATTATTATTATCATCATTTCATACATATTACAATTACACATAAAGATAGGATTTTCTACAAAACGTGGTGTTTGTTGTCAAATCCAAGAGCCAATCAGCTCTTTGATCAGGCGACCGCCAGCCGTTTCCAATCAGACCGAGTTGGACACAAACCTAACTGGCATGCATTGTGCGACGATGGCCATTGATCGAATCTGCGTTGGAACGAGCCTATTCTGTCATGTCAGCAGTCAGCCACGGGAGTCGTTAATCATGAGAGTCGCTAGTTATGAAGGTTACACATTTGGGCAGTGGAGAGTTACGAAACCAAATGGCGCATGGGTGCCACTTCCAGCCCCCTACTGTGTTGACCCCTTGACCTCAAATACCAACTGTGTGTCCTTCCTGCACGTCTGAATGCAAATGCCCTCTTCCTGCCTTTTGTTACACGAGTCACGTGACTCATTTGTCACCCACTAGGCACTTGAGTCTATAGTCCTAATAAGTAGTTTTGTTGCCTAAACCAAACTTCCTGTGATACTTTGCATATAGCGAGCGGAAACTGACACGCTGTCCCGGCCTCGTCCAAAACTGACGCTAGAGGGGTATGTAGAGCGTCCTAGTTTGAAGCTTAGGGCCACTGACCAAGCGCCAGTGTTTTTGACGAGTTAGGAGTGAGAATGTGTTGGATCAAGATGAATATCGAAAACATAGATTCTTCGACATTTTGACACACCTATGAGGATTACATAATAGTGCAAGTGCAAAGCGGCCTTACCCCCATTCTGTAACTGCAGCACATACAGTAAAAGCTACAGTATATTCATGAAAGGAAGTGCTGTTCTACAGTATATTCATGAAATGAATGAATGAATGAATATATACTTTATTAATCCCCAAGGGATCCCCGAGCGCCCACTGCTCTGCCCCATCCAATGCATTATCCTAGTGTGAAGATAGAAAGGCAGGACGCGGGGTCAGGAATATTATAGAGACCGATTGTGTGTTGAGATCATTTGGACTGGCCCGTACACAGCTGTGCAGCTGATCAGTGATACTGACAGAGGAGAGAGGGTGTGGAAGCAAGCCGCAAAAGGTCAGGATATAAAGAGTATCTCTCATTCTTTTTGTACAACCAATCAGCTTAGCTCAGCTGCCCTTTCCCGCCTGTCAGTCGCAGATCCAGCTTTGTTTTGATACCGCAACCTTTGATGTCGTGAATTACACATACGCGTTCCGTAATGGCGGATGCAGTAGCAATTAGAACCAAATTACAATCGCTGTTTGAGTTGAGGTAATGGAGCCCAACAAAAATTGTAATTACCTGTGATGAAACACCATCCTGTCTGTGAATGGCCATACGGTATATTGTAAAGTTAAAAGGTTATATTTGTGATATCAAACATGCTGTATGATGGATTACATCTGGTAAAATGACAATTAAAGAGCAGAGATGACATTTGGTGGGTTGTTGTGCGTCGGTTCTCCAGAGGTATTATCTTGAATTGAATTTACATGCAGGATTCTCAGTAATTACCTCATTGAACGAGAGAGAGAGAGAGAGAGAGAGAGAGAGAGAGAGAGAGAGAGAGAGAGAGAGAGAGAGAGAGAGAGAGAGAGAGAGAGTGTGTGACTGTTTTAATTGGATATTTGGCCCCTCTGGATGTGGACTGAACCATGGAGCAGCATCATTATAGTCTCTCATCAGATTCTAATTTGAACCCTGAATGCCCACTCCCCACTGTGCTCCATACACTTAAAAGTGCAGACAGGCTGCTTAAATCTTTTTTGAATCTATATTTAAAGACAAAAGTAAAACAACATTTGTTTTTTTAACTTCATTAGAGGTAATTCCTAATGCCGTTTTGCACACACCTTTTCAAATCACATCTTGTTCAAACAGGTTGGAAGTGCTTTACAGTGTAATAACGTTGTCATAATTACAGTGCCATAGTTTTGTCTTCTGAATTGGACCATTTTGTCACATTAGGTGTCCCCGAACTTTGGCACCGGCCACGCCCATGTAGTATTCCACCCAACCGTTGTCCTCCATGTGGCCAAACCAGGAGGATGTTTTTGATGCTGGTGGGAGATGATGCGGACTCACTCAGAGTCCCTGAGGCTGTAAGAACACTGCTCAGATGAACCCTGTCAACTCCATTACCTGCTGATGTGAAACGACCTAATGACCTTTGAATGAACAGCCAGGTTTAAAGCCAGCAAATCACTCTAGACCCAGTCAAGGATTGGCAGCCTTCAAAACTGGGGGAAGCAAAAATCAGCAACAGAGATACTAAAATAATACAGATATAACAGATTAACTAAACATTACGACTTAATCATATGTTTCATTATTTTTCCATAATGCATCTCTGAGCGTCAGGTTTATTCCGCGAGCACATTGCAAAATTAGTTTTTTATCAACTTAGAGATGAGGCAGAAAGCAGACAGATTCCTCCAATCAATATGTATAGGTCAGCCAAGAGTCTTGTATCAGTACAATCGATATTTGCACATCAAAAGGAGAATGCCATTGAACACACTTAACAAGTGCAAAAAGGCCAAACCCTGGAGGATCAACCCAATAAGTAGGTCAGAAAAACACTCCAATTGGGTCAAATGATAATGTGTGTCTGGATAAGATTCCTTTTAGAAATGCAGTGCATCCTCATTAATGTTTACAATGTACTTGTTCTGATCAATGTTCGAACACCCCTTCCACACTTCCATTGATTGAAAGAGCTGCAACTGCACCCCTGCAAGGGAACCACCTCAAGCTGTACAGAATCATTTCTTTCCAGCATTCAGCATTTATTTGCAGAAATCCATGTGTAAATTGATCTACTCAGCTGTATTATCAAACTGCAAGTGTCTTTGCTGGCCAAGCAAGTGAACGTAACTGATCCAACAGCAGTAATGTCGTCGCTCGTAAAGCAGCAAGTTGTGCTGCCGAATGTACGCCGTTGTGAGGAGGCAGCGGGTTCATAAATGATTATGATATGTGTTTTGTCTGCTTGGACGGTCCAAACAGCTGATCATCGGTGACTGATAGGAAGGAATCACACAGAAATCTTATCAGAGCTGTGTTTTGCAGATACGGTGGGCTTGCTCTGTTATCTGCACACAGCACAGGAGAGCAGTGCATCTGCTCTGCCTGTGCACCCTGGGCACCGAGATAATTTCAATTCCCTTTTGAGGATTCAAAAGCGTCGAAGTTTTAGACCTGTGTAGGTGTATATGTTCCCGTTCAAACTTAGATTCTAACTGAGGGTTTTTGGGCCTGAGAGGCACTGTGCGATAGGCTGCTCTTGAACATGTTGAGATTCTGCATCTCTCAATGAAGGCAGCTGAATCAATCTATTCGTTTGAAATACCAAATAAGATTGATACGATCAAAAACTAGCTCGGTGGGGACCACTCATTCAAAGCCTGATGTAGAGAGGTAAAGAGGAACTGTGTAATAATGGAGTTGCAGCAAATTAAATATCAGAAGTGGAAAATAATTCTGAAATGATGTACTGTGTTAGGCAGCATATGAAAATTATTGTTTGAGGGGACGTATTGTGTGTGTTTTTTTTTAAGTCTGGGCTTTTTATTCCACATACTGTCTCTCCTGCAGTTAAAACAGTTGAATACATTTTTCTTCAAGACCAAAGTGGTCTAATCTAATATATCTGATGATGATCACATTTACATCTGTAATTTGACCAAATATTATTTTGCTGAACATTTCAAAGCATATGTCTGGTCATATACATTATGACACAGTGAATAACATGCACATTATATATTTCTTATAGACAGTAATTTGGTTGATACATTGAGGTGTTTGTGGACATGACTGTGTGAGTGGAAATGTTTGTGAACACTCATACCTTCCATTTCCTTGCAAAACTAACCTCCGGCTAGAATGACTTTAACTTCATCTCTCCTACTGCACATCATAAAAAACATTTAACACAATTTACCAGTTTTCTTTCCTGTCAATTTGCCTCAGAGCGCATGAATAAATGTCACGCATGATGAGTCTTGTTGGTGGTTGAGGAGGACACTGAGATTGTGGCCCAACGTTAAGTGCAGATGTGTCTCTCTCTCTCTCTCTATAGGTTTTTGATTTGTTTTCATATGTATTTATAGAACACGGTTTCACAATTTTTTCACCTTCGATCTGTTGTTTCTCATTCTGCCCTTGAAAAGCCTCTCAGTGTACGTTTGAATAAGATCAAAGATGAGTTCAGGGAGCATCCATGCAGATTGGATTACACCTGAAGAGACAGAAATCTATCGTGATAAAGGAACGAGGTAGTGTTTATATTTATTTTCTTGCTTTCAACCGGTGATCGTGAAGTTAACTATCCTTGTATCTCTCCGCACAAAGAATCCACGTGGCTATATGCACACACAAGGTTGCTTTTAGCACGCACTCCATCAAATGCGATCAATCACAGTCCTTGAATATTCTGAGCAGGCAGAAGTTTCAGAGTGATGGGCTGGTGGCTGATCCACGGCAGATGGAAAATCCAATAGATTGGGATTTTCGGGATTTCAGCGGCTCTGTGTCCAGGCTTGTGTCATAGACTCTTTATTAGGCTGCTGGCCATTGTGACTTCAGTATGTGGCTTTAGTACATTATGCTGAAATGTCAGTCATGCAGTGCAGCTCCAGGACTTGTGCTTTTCCAGCATATGTGGCAGCTGAGCATACCATCGCCACGGTGTTGCATCCATAGCAACGCCGAGGCGAATGGCATGTGGCCCTTTATGCCAGAAGACATTTCATAATTAGGGCATCCAGACAAAAATCTTGATTTAGTAGCACCTGACATAAGGCTGGCTGGTGTCAGGTGCTACTGCCTGGTGTTACCTGTTAGAGCTCTGCAGAGGCTTTATAATGGACTCCCATTGCTCCTGAAGCTGCCCCGCAGGCTGTCTGCTTGCTTTATTAGCCTTTCTCCCAGCTAGTTGTACTGCATGTTAAAGCTCATAATAAAGAAGATATTGTTGCATAAAATACATGCAGCACACATCATTGCAGCTTTGTACTCATATGCAATCAACAGTTAGAATATCCTCCTCGTTAATAATGTGTAACACCATTAGTGGAGGTTCAGTCATTTAAACACCACTAAATTTGAAAGATAAGGTCTCGGAGTGAATACACAATGTGCGAAGCAAAGTCCTGTCAACCTGAGATGATCATTATCCTGCATTGTTTGATTGGTCTCTTAAAAATGTTACGAGAAGGACAAAAATATAGTTACAGCCCAGTTTTAGAAGCGGCTTAATAATGTGGCGTACGAGGCCCGGAGGATAACCCTTCCTCTTTAATTGTGTTGTTAGCAGTCTGTTGAAATCCTTGGCCAATACTCAAGGTTGCAAAATGCTAAGGTATGTGTAATTTAATGTAGAACTTTTCTATTCAGATGCCGGTGCGACACCTTTGGTTACACAAGGTCTCTGGACATCGAGATTGGCAGTCACAGCCTGCAGCATCGCTCAAGGGAATCATTGATTTCTTAAACCAACCCAAAGATAACTGGAAATTAACATATCTACTTAATTACCTTAATCAGCCAGCACTCATTTATCAACCTAATGTCTAAATTACTTTTTGTCAAGCTAAATTAATTTTTAATTGCACTCTGACCTTTACTGCTGCCCATGTTCCCCCCCCCCCCCCCCCCCCCACACCTTCTGCTTCACAGAAAATCATCACAACAGCTCAGTTTGTTGCAAATTGACCACATTATTAGGCAGATTTGAGCAAGTCTTATATCTACGTGTTTCCTGCATTATACACTCTCCTTCATTTGGGATCCCTTCGTACTTTCATACTTTGGGTTTATATGAGAAGATAATTACTTTTTAACAACGTGCTTTCAGTGTGTGTCTCCCCACATGCCCAGCGGCAGTCGTGCAGTCGGCTGTTTCTGGCTGCTTCCCCTCCGAGCGCTCGTACGCCAAACCCTGAAGATGGTCTGGAAGAAGGCTAATTAGTCCATGAGTGGCACTGGTGGTCCAAGAGGATTTTGATGCTTAGGAGAAAGGTTTACTCAATTTCTGATTAATATAGCCATGCGTTTTCAATATTTATACCCAAAGAAATGACGAGTGGGACGGCATAATGAAAGGAGATTATTATGCTCTCTAAATTCTCATTACCAGATAAACCGATTCCATCGGTCGTTTGAATCTATTAGATGATCTAATGTTTTCAGCTAAGGAAATGGGTGAAGATCAACGTTACATGAAACACTGACAAAGGCGACAGCCAAGTACTAGACGGGCTTTGAACGGATACATGCCCGTCACTCAACCACCATGGCTCTCAGCTATGAAATGCATATCGTGTGACCCACAGAACATCTAATCAGAGAGCCGTTCCCAGCCGGGCATGAAATAAGGCTGCTATCTGACAAAGAGGGTCGCTCCTCAAAGGCATGAACACTTGCATGACACTTATTTCTCTCTCCGAGATTCGAGTAACACTGAGGGAGATTGTGCAAAATAAAGTTTCTTACTTTTCATATGCAAGGAAAAGGATGTGGAATAGGATAATCTGGTGAATACATGTTTTTCTTTGAGCTGAAGACCACTGTTTAATATCTCACTCACCCACTTGATTTGTTAGAAGAAGAAGAAGAAAAAATCAACTGAAGCTTCCTCTTGCATTAGAACAAAACTTTGAGATAATCCAACAATGAAAACGGTCTCATCTGCATTTATGATGCACACTAAAGCTTAATGAATGTGTGGGGGGTTATCACCGAATGCTATAGAGCTGAACTGATGAAAGACCGATTGTTGAAAATGGAGAGAATCATTCTGTAGATAAGATAAGATGAACGGAAGCAGCTTGATATAGTGCAGGCTTGGACGTTATTAATCATTCAATATAAATGTAATTTCTATATTATTTAACATCAAGAAATAATTAACAACTATGTTCAACAGACACATATAGACTGAACATAAAATATGTCACGTTAAATTTTCATTGTAATATCATACATAATTAAGGAATCCCATTACAGTGCAAGAGTGAGGACATTGAAGCAGTAAAACAAGGTTTTCTAAAATAGGACTTTTAGGAAAAATCCCCGATCTGATTAGAAATTGATTTTAAAAGTCTAAACAATATTCGTTTTGACAACGTTGTTCCCATCTCGGTTCTGCCTGGTCTAAATAATGAATGTGTTGCTCTCTGTTGATGACAGCCTAATCAATGACATGGGGAGGATTTTGTTTTTGTCTTGGAGTAGATGTGCGTGAGCCAAACTGTCACAACTCGACGCACACTTTAAGGCCGGGGAGATGTTTGAGTGCAGTGCAGCATTGTTGGCACAAAGAGGGCACCATCTCTCCTATTGACAAGGATTATTTCTGTCAAGAGCAGCACTCATGGGCCCATCTAAAAGCCATGCTAATAAATGTCCGTCACTGTGACTATCCATCACCACTATCCAGTAACAAAGTGCTTACTGCACCATTGCTGAACTTAAGTAAACAAGCTTGTCTGGCTGGAAGAGGCATGTAAATGAGAGGCAATAGCAAGTGTGTGCATGAAAAGGGATTTATTAGAAAAAAGTGCCCTCACACACACACACACACACACGCACACACACGTGTGCGTGTTCACACGTGCAACATCATGCACTTTCATGTAAATCTGCAGAACTCCCAGTTATCATTTTAGCTACTTTCTGTGAGCACTTTGATTGTGTTAATTACAGCTAATTGGCCGCCTCGCTCAGTCAATCCATCATTACCGGTTATTTGTTTATAACCAGATTCAATGAGCCTTCTGAAGTTACTGTAGCTTGCCAGGGATTGTGCTCTCTCAGCAGGTTATCTGAAAAGGTTTTTCAAAAGTTTCAGCATTGTTCATGCGGCAGAGTGGCTCCATGTGATCACAAATGGCTGGGTTATTGTTTTACTGACAGAAATGTTCAGATTTGGAGATTTTTGCATTAAATATGCAGCTTAATAAAATATTAAGGTGCTCTGCAGATGGCATAAAGTCTGAACCTAAAAAAAATAAGATTCAGAATTGTTATTTTTTTCTTCTTTTTCCTCCTTGTGTGCCTCAACACTGGCTAGAGCTATAAAAGGTACCTTGTGATCGGTTTTCCCGTTCTGTTTGCTTATGCGGTGAGAAACTTTACAGAGAACTGACAGAGATTATTTGTTAATATTTATGAATACGTGGCCAGTGTCAGCTGTGGAAAATCTGATTGATGATAGTTACGGTGCAATTGCTCTAACCGAGTACCATTCTCCCTCTGAGATATGTTAAGAGATAGACAGCTGGATACATTAGCAGAATGTACCCTCGAGTGACATCCGAGATAGAGTACCTTGCCCTATTTCACTCAATCAGTCAGCTAACACATCCCTGTGGCAAATTAGTGTACCTAACTATAAATCCAAGCTCTAGCTCACAGATTTGCTCACAATTTGAAGCTAAGAGCACTAAAGCTAGTAAATAGTCAAAAATCAACAGTTTGTGTTTGCGACTTTGGGTGTTGCTTGCTCTGTGGAGGTGTGACATTATGCATTATGCCACACTGGCAGACACACTTTCCCACAGTAAAACACCACAATGCAATACACATTCAGTGTTTCTTGCTTTTGGGAATTCAATAGCTGATTTCATTGGAGAGAAGCTGACTTATTTTGGTCCACAGCAACATGACTGCTGTCTCAAAAACAGTCAGCCCGGATGTATGTCACTGTGCATGTTACTTGTCTGAGTTGTGTTGAGGAGGTTTTGCCAGAGCTCCTCTGCTGTTGGCGGAAAAAAAAGAAGCAGATCTCCACCCAGCACAGCCCCTCATTCTGGATGAATGATCTACGCTCCCGACTGCCTGGCTCCCTCCATCAAACCTGGCCAACACTCATAATAAATGATAGTAGGGGACAATGCCCTATTTTCACGGCAGAGTCATCCGTCATGCCAGGCCAGACAAAGCCCCCAGAGTTCCATCATTTTCAACTATTGCTCACACCAAAGTAACAGAAAAGAAACCTTCTTCTGTTCAGTAATGGCTATGGGACGCCTTGAAAACCAGCTTAAACGTATTTACTAAATCACACATTTTGTCTTCCAGGGTCCACCTGGAGTTGGATAAATGATTTGCTTTGATTATCAATCTCACTTAAAGATTTTGATGTAACCACCAGTATTTGTACAGTTCTTTGTTGCGAGGAGCCATTTGTCCTCCTGGTCAACATCCTATTACACGGCTTTTACATTTCATTTCATGTGTTAAACGCTTAATTAACCTCTAGATTATATTACATGGCATGCCAAGGCAGACTCTTGATGCTTAATGTCAATTTGCAGGTTAATCAGGTCACCTTCTATCATTTTCCAAAGCAGCAGAGGCACCGTGGTCTTGTCATAATTGTACACCAGAGACGCTGCCTCCACAGATTGCCGCTCAAACCCATCTCATCTCTGGCCATGTGGTCATAGCTGAGTTATAGCTACATTTCTTTAATGTAAAGAAAAAGAAGCAGCTCATCAAACTAGGAATTATTGTCCCCTTCAAAGCAACATAACAGGAACGGTCATGGAATGTATTTTAGAAGTAGATGGCTGTGAATAATCAGTATAAATAATCTGTCACCGTTTGTGGTGCCTCTATCTGTATTTTTTCCTGGAAATTGAAGCTAAAATCTGGTCCCATGAAAACAAACTGTGAGATCCTGGGATTTGTAGCTTGTGTGCATCTGTGGATTTATAAAAAAACAGAAGAATATATTTCCTACTGAAACAAAGACACCTTCTCCAGTCTTATTGAAGCTTCCAGGCAAATATTTTTTGGATTCAGTGAACTAAGCAGAGTGCAAAATCAGTAAACATCCACACAGTTCAACAAGTAGCTTAATCAGACGTTCAGGCCACCATACCAAGTCACAGCAGCGGCACTGATTGCAGGAGATGACCCGAACTTTACAAAAATGCTCCCATTCCTCAGACTACTGAAAAAACAAGGTGACGTTACAATGGAATGGACAGCCGTAATAACCTCAGGCCAGCACTGTTGAAATGTTCAGATGTTCCCAGACAACTACTTGGATGTAAAACTGGGAAGAAGAAATGCTGAAAAACAGGATCAAATTATTCTAGCAGATAATGTTCGTTGAAGAGAAATTGCTGTTCTAAAATATGACATCATCTACTAAATCTGAAAGAATAATGTAACAATGCAATTCTCTTTTTTATTCGTGGCTGAACAAGATGACTGAGCAGCAGATCGGGCCTGTGGCAGAAGATATTGGTTGCATCGAAGCTGTTTTCCTCCTCTAGAAAATAAAGGCTTTAATGGCTGACCAGTGTGAAGAGTGACGGAGGCCTAATGCATTTCACGGTCCATTTCACCCGCATGAGTACATCCATTGACGACACCAAACCATTTTTTATCAATATGATATTTCACAATGAGCGTGACATTTGATCTCGGACAAACACACACACTATAAAAATCATTTTCACACTGCATAATGCCAAATATAAACAATCACACCAGCTAACATTTGACCAAACATGTAAGTACAATCTTTATGTGCAGTCTGCAGCCCCCCCCCAACCCCCCCTGCTTCAATCTGTTCTCTAGGTGATAGATACTATTTACATGGCAGAGGAAGCGCTCTGAATGCTATGAGTAAGGCACCTGGGCGCTGGCAGGCAAAGACAGAGTGCCTTGAGATAGAAATGTAACAGCACTATCTATCTGGGTTATTAGAGTCCCCCCTCAGGATCCGTTTCTACAGAACTCTGGCCATTATGTAGGCCACAGAGAAACAATGCAAGAAAAAAACTAACACAGCAGAGGAATTAACTCTGGAGCCCTGAACCTTGTGCATCCCTGCCTGCACACCCGCCTTCATCAGATAGGATAATGAGAGAAAGAGTCAGAGTGTTTGTGAGGGAACAAAGCAAGAAGTGACAGATAAATGTATCAGCACCTTTAATACAGGTGCAGCGTCATGACAAACACATTGCAAGTCATTATTACTCTGTCCTTTGCTGGTTAGATAAAGAAAGTAAAAAGGATTGGACTCAGTTTCCTGAACACTGACGTAACCTTTTTTTCTTTGCCACTGGCAAACTGCATTCTAAGTGCTGCGGAATTATAACGCGCTATTGGCACTAAGCAAGAGGTTGGCATGAATCGAAAAGAGACAGCAGGAAAAATGAGAAGAGCATCATCAACAAAATAAATGTGTGTTTGTACCAATGTTTGCATGACGTCGTAGACGGAGGCAGCAGCTGAACGTCTGTAATTGATCATGTTGCAGCCTTCCTGGCTCCTGCTTTGAATGTTCAAAAGGATTAGTCTTCAGGTTGATGGATTAAAGCAAGGTGGGAGGGAAAGAAGGGGACTGTGAGGAAGAGAGAAAAATGAAACATGTGTGCGTTAATCCTCCATTGGTTTGGTTGTGCGGAATAATGGCTAATGTAAGAGTAATTGTGTGCAAGTACCAATGTTAGCCGGCTTTGCCCCGAGCGGTTATTTTTTTTCTCTCCCCAGCTACTTACTGTTTACTTTTAACTATTGAATTAGTGGGTTAAAAATCTCATTAAGTAGCCTCCCTCTCCCCAGCACTCCCAGGTCTGCACACCTCCTTTTAATCAGATGGTTTTGATGCTTCATATAAAGAGTCTCCACAGTGACTTCAGCAGCCTTAACTCATCTACAATGCAATTACAGACATGCAGGTTAATGAAATAAGTGTGTTGAACAAGCCACACACACACACACACACACACACACACACACACACACACACACACACACACACACACACACATATCATCACGTTGTAAATACAAAAAACACTTTACATTGAACCTCCTCCCACATGCACACGTACAAAACATGTCCTCACTTGTGCTGTACACTTGTTGGTGCGTGCACACATGCATGTGCACACACCAACAAGTCAGCAAAGCTATGCTTAGACACAGACAGGCAAGTCATTAAGGGAGCATTTAATTAAGGCCGGGAATAAGGTCAGTGTTGGAAGGACAAACATATTCTAATAAAGTGTGTGTGCGTGGGTGTGTGTGTGTGTGTTGCAGGAGGATCCCACAGCACTCATACATCAGGCGCGGGCTGCGAAGACCACGGCTCAATTTTGTAACCCAGCTCTTTCTATGCAGATTAAAAGCTCATTCATCAATTACCCTGCGCTCTCTTTTTGATTACGCGTGGCTTCTCTTCTCTTCTCTGCTCTCCTGCTGCTGCAGCTCCCTTTGGGCTTTATAATACGGCAGGAACAAGCGTGCACCCATATCCTTAATTAAATCAATCTGCAGGGGGCCAAGCAGGTGCATCCACTCACCTTTGCTGCGATTCATTCAGGTCGACGCACTCGGAC
This sequence comes from Myoxocephalus aenaeus, assembly GCA_038501785.1. NCBI lineage: Eukaryota > Metazoa > Chordata > Actinopteri > Perciformes > Cottidae > Myoxocephalus > Myoxocephalus aenaeus. The sequence continues at coordinate 6,077,376 of JBAMJR010000161.1, read as the reverse complement.
CGACCTTGATCATGCTAATCTGTCGCTTCGTACCTGCTGGACCTGCAGACAGACACGGAGCGACTGGAGTCAGGTGTCGGGTGATGACAAAGAGGGTCACGGAGGACCCCTCTGCCGTGGCAGCGTGTGAGAAGAGCTGACGGAGAGGCAAACTCCTGAAATACAGTCACCTCCAGGACACAGCCTGTGCACCACAGCAATCACACCACGGTCAGATTTATTGTATTAATTCGGTGATGCTCTTTTAATATAATTACATAACAATCAATCAGTAAATCAGAGTAATCAGTGAACGCTCTTCTGGATGTAATTGCAAACCTGTGCACAAATAGGTTGTAACTTGACATGAGCTCAGTTAGGTTTTGATTTGTTAGGTAGCTAACGAGCCAGAGTGATAGACTGTGATCAGACAGAACTCATGTTCGCTGTAATCTAATCTAATATTTAACAGTTTTCACAGTGGACGAACACGTCAAAATGTCTAAAGAAACTTCACACACTTTTCTCTGCTGTTCCTCCATATACTCAACATGTTCCAAACACTCAAGAGGGCCAAAACATACTGCATAGTTAGCCATACTCTGATCAAATGTTTTGAACATACAATAATGAGCTTGCAGCTGAATAGTGAGTTCAGTGATGATACTGACGAGATAATGAAATACAATTCAAAAAAGGCAAGTTGGAGTAACACATCTATTTGTATTATTGCACAGGACTATTTTACAACTCATCGTGGTTCCCTCCGTCTTCATGACCGCAATAAAGACCACATTCACATCCGAAGTAATCTCCCAAGAATGGGTGCTCGCATGTGTTGGTCAGTGCAGCAAACTGCCGGATGACATTGCGTTCAGTTTTTGCTAAAGCTGGGCCGGGTTCACTTGTTCTGCTACTGCATCAGCGCCCTGCTGTGTCAACACAGAGGCCTCATTGGAAGAAAATGAGGGGGCTGCATTTTTTCCCAACCAGCGCTGTTTGTGGGCCTAAACAGGAATTTATGATGCATTAAAGTGAGAGGTTGTGGTTGTTTTGACACTTTATGTCTACAATAAAAAAGTAAAGTTCTCTAGCTTCCAGCTGCGAGCTATAATCACATGTTTACAAAAAAGTGATGGTTAGCTACATTTACTTTATTTAAGTTATGAAGTTGTTGCTCTCCTGTTAGGAAGTAAAGTCATGACTCTGAACAAGCGAAAATTGACATGTTTGTTACGTCCCCGTCTAGGATAGGACCGCAGCATAAATGTTAAAAGGTCGTTCCCTCCCTGGTCCCCAGACCAAAGTCTGAACACTGAATTGCAATTAAAGTGAAACAATAATTCATGCCAAAAACAATAAAAACAAATGAATCCGTCTATTCACAAAGTGCTGATTAACCCTTGATGAAACAAACAAACAAACAAACAAACAAACCCAACTCCCTCATGTAAGTGGGTAACAAAACTGAAAACAAAGGAGAATACCAAAGAGAGATGTGCTGAAGAGGACTGCCAATCTCATGGAGATTATGAGACGATAAAACAGTATTGCTTGACAAGCTGTTTGCAAAATGTAGGAAGAATTCTTGCCAGTGAAATTCCCGTGTCTGTCACATATGTTTTACTTGAGCCCTCTTCTGTTCATACTTTAATCTACTAAATTTTGTTTACTAACCGCAATGAAACAAAGACTAAATCCACTTGGTTTCACTCTCCCATACTCTCTGTCTTCTCTCTGTCATGCATTTATTCAAATAGGCTGTTCGTGTGTGGATCGGGTGGATAAATAGAGGGAGATCACGCCTGAACCAAAACATACATGATTTTTTAAACACGTTTACCTGCAAATAAAGTGAATAATGTAATGCGGTCCCCCAGTGAAATTACTGCAAGATGAGTTAATGTCATGGCGGATCTCCTACATTATTAAAGAGGCACCTGGCATTTCTCCATCCTTTAGTCAATCACTTGTTGGCAAGCATGGGATATATTTTTTTTTTACACTGCAGCTCACTTCTAATATATGGTTGACTACTGCGCTGTTCCTTCTATGTGCTGCAGATTGATTCAGGCCTTCATACAGTACCAGAGGCATCGTGCATGAACAGTGTATCGTACATACGTAAATCGAACAGATGGATTGAATTCCTGTGATTCGGAAAGTTCTGTCATCCTAGAGAATCTCAAACCATTCTCACAATAAAATAAAAATCTCTTTACAGACCCATGCAGCTACCTTAAGAGGCTTTATGTATCAGCATGTTTTGTGTGTGTGTGTGTGTGTGTTTTGTTTTTTACCAGGCCAGTCACTAATGCTGAATCTCTCTACAGCTTTTGGTTTATTGATTTGGGCCTTTGGTCCACAGCGTTTAGTTGCTCCGGCTCTCAACAACAGCCTCACAAAGACACAACTGCTAATTCAGACAAGCCAAGTGTGTCCCTGATCAGTGCAAACATTACAGAGTGTGATTGGATAAGACACCAGTCGATCGCGCAGATACACCCTAAACGTATTTCATTCTTAATATCTCTGTAAGGGAGCAAGGGTTCTTAAAACTGGCACTTTAAAACAAAAAAGAAGAGAAATTAACTTCTGACTTTGTAACTTTTTGGAGAAAACTGTATTGACTTTATATGTTGAGAAACAGAGGGACTTTGCCAGTATATTCAGTACAGTCAGTTTTTTCACCAGTTGTTGGTCCAAGAGGCAGCATATTAATAATGTAGTCTGAAAGGAAGCGCTGTCTGGTAAGCTCATCTCAACACAAGTCCCTCGTGCTGGTTGCATATTGTTTTTAGATAGTTGCTTGTGTCTTTAGTTACACTTTCTTTTTATCAGGTTTTACTAGGTCAAAACCTTTGTCATAGTCTCAAGTCACGAGTCTTGAATGGGGAAATGGCAATTGATCAAAGAGTAACAAAAATATAGGACATACTACATTTCCTTCAGCTTCTAGACTCTTGGTGACTAAGAATATATTTTGAGTACAGTATGATCCATCTACCACCCACAGCTGGTCTTTGGGGGAGAATACAGACACTCTTTTTTAAATTCACATGGTGTGACATACAACCCATAATTGGTATATCTACACTCCAGAATAGCAAACAGGCAGGAGGTCGGTCTTTTCCTGAGCTTGAAATGTTGCTAAAACGGTTTGATGAGGAGGCGGTGTGGTACCATCATCATTCTGTTTTCTGGCGTTTCAAATCTTTAGTTTGATGACCTTTGAAACAATATGGAAACAAGGTGCCATATGGGACCTAAACTGGCTTTCGACTCACCCATATTCAGAATAAAACAACCTGCTTATTGGTGGCACACCGGTTACCTATAAAGTTGCCAAAAACAAGGATTTCACAGTCATTTTTGATTCATGTTAATTCAAAGACTTTTACCTAACCAAGAAAAATAAGCTAAGAACTACTCCAAATCTCTTGAGCACTGTTTGTTTCTCAAACCCCAGCTGGTACTTACATGAATACAACGTGGGAATGCTCTAAAGTGAACTTCTGGTGGGCTGAAGTTGCTGCCGTCCTGCCTACAACACTCCTTGCTGCTAAATGATGACTCAACCTTCAAACTATCTTTACATGAGGAGAGAGTTTGGTTTGCAGGAATAACAGCAGAAAAACTAATTGTGGTGAGGCGATGGAAACCTCTATGAACTCACCTATTTCAATGGAGGCTGTTTTATGAGGTCTTGTCATTTGAATCTTCTAGTGCCCGAGCCCAATGAGCTGAAACTGAATCTTTTCAGGTCCTTTTGAAGGCTGCTCAAATGACTCCTTTAATCTTATCATCTTTCTTGGGTAAACAAAGAAAGTAAGAGGACGGGTTACTGTCTATTTTTTTGTCCTAAACCTTTTAAATTCAGCAGCAACTTCGATGCACTATATATTGTAAATGTGGGTACATATTATTGTAGTTTGGCTTGGTAGCTTTTTGAGTTTGTTTTTCTCTCTCGCTCTTTCTTTTCTACAGACAATGGATATACTGTAGGTGTGGGACAGACAGGGTAGGTGGGTAGTGACTTTTCTTCAATGTGTGGAGTCTATGTTGAGGGCATTCAGTCTCTTTTGTTATATCCATGTACCCTAACCAAATTAAATGCCAAAATGAAATGAAGTTAGTCACAAAAAAAGGATAATACTATTGGAGATTCAGCACTACAGTTAGTACATATGAGACTGATTAGAATATCATTAGTTTTGCAGGTATTTAATCAGAAACCGAAGTATTGAACAATGTGAAATGTTGACCTGTTGATGGCACTAGACAAAAGGGATTCATCCATTGAGAACATAAAAAAAAAAAAATGAAATCTGTTTTTAAATTTAATGGGAGTCTATCTAATCTCCAAACTAACGTTTCACTGAAAACCCCAAACGCCCATCTCATGGTGGCGCCAAAGGAGAAGTCTGTCACCAGGATTCATCCTCTGGAGACCATGAATGACTGTACCAAAATCTAATGGCAATCAATCCAATAATTGTTGAGATATTTTATTTTAAAAACAGTCTTATTAGTAAGAGCAGTAAAAAAAACAGACCTGCATAATATCTTGTGTTACAATGACATCAGGAGGGTTGTTGCAGGAGCTTCCAGAGGAAAAACAGCCGGCACAGAGACCCCAACGAGGATCCTGACACGGCGTATTGAAGTCTCAAAATTTGATGTTAAATGATTTCAACTATTAAAAGTGAAAATACAGTATTCTTCTGCTAGCTTGGTTCTTTGAAACACTGCACTTTTTGACTTGAAAAAAAAAAGTCTCTCTCTTTTTTTATATTTGTTCCCTGACTTTAAATTGAAGTTGGAAAGTTTTAATGAAGTGATGCCACAAGGTGAATGCCATACCCTTTTTACTACAATAAAAAGTAACTGTACATCCTATAAGAAGTCATATTTTTAAAACCGGCTGCTCAAAGTATTGATTTTAGGTTCTGAGCTTGAATATAAAAAACTATTGCTTTCCAGCTTCTTACTGCACCACAAAACCCTGCTGCTTTCAAGTGACTACAATGAATGTATTGAAAAAAAAATGATTAAAAGCCATGACAAAACCAAACACTGGTCTCAGTTCCTCTAAGAACAGTCTCTCACGGCACATTCACAGGAGAGCACAACCCAGGCTCCTTAAGACAATGACAGAGTTCTTGTTAATCATGATCTCAAATCAACCAAATTCGTGACAGCCAACTGGGAGAAATTATGCAGACAACCTCAATTGCTGGATATTATCTTGAATCATTACATGTCATGCACAGTATAACAGTCAGTTTTTAAATTTCAGAATATTTTGGACAACTCAATCAAACTACAATTAACTGTTCCATCTCTGATTGGTTTCCAGCTTGTTTCCGTTTGGTATTGTGTGTCCCAAATTGCTTGTGATGTTTCTCTGATAAAGGAGTATGCCACACTGGGATTAATCAAATTCTACTCTTACGAATAAATCATTCAATACACATGAAGTGTGCTCATACATCCTTTGGGCATACATTACAGGAACATTGTGAGTCTGTGCGTCTTCCTGGCACAGCACAGATTCAAACATTTATCTTATGTAGGAATTTCATTTTAATTTCGCGGGGGACTGTGACTCTGCTTGTTTATCTGATGCAAGGTTTTATGTGTCTCACGTTTCTCCGGCATTGCATCCACGGATTGAGCTCTCAGCGAGCTGGATTTCAAGGTTATCACTGCACAACAGCTTTCAGATGAGCTACTTAACGTTGGCTAGGGACAGCACATCTGGACAGTTTATCCATTGAAAGTATTTGCACTTACAGGGATCACACATGACACCAGGCGAGAGAGTCTTGCAACCTTTCTCTTTGATAAATGAATAATCAAACTCTGCCTGATCTGTGGCGAGTATTCAACATCCTCTCTCTCTCTCTCTCTCTCTCTCTCTCTCTCTCTCTCTCTCTCTCTCTCTCTCTCTCTCTCTCTCTCTCTCTCTCTCTCTCTCTCTCTCTCTCTCTCTCTCTCTCTCTCTCTCTCTCTCTCTCTCTCTCTCTCTCTCTCTCTCTCTCTCTCTCTCTCTCTCTGTGTGTGTCTGTGTGTGTCTCTGCCTTTACTCGCTATTCTTTTCACTTTGTGTTCCAAAAATCATGGCAAACATTCCCACAGCTCACTCCCTGGAAATTTGGTTCCAAAAAAAAAAACCAAGGAGACGTCTATTTGTAGTGCTGGTGAGACGTCAGGGCTTGGTTGGGGGTGTGGTATTGTGGTGGAGTTTTTCCTGCGGTGAGTGTGCGGGACATGAAGGGCCTAGCAGGAGCCTGGACAAAGACACACTATTACCGTTAATATGCACACTCCGGTGCCGCTTGAAAAGAGACATTTTGAAAACTGCAGACCACTGTGATAAGGATGGGTATGACAGTTCTTCCTCTCTTGCCTTCCTTTCCTCCTTTGCCTCAATCCTTCCAGCGAACTCCCTGTCCGTTAGTTCTCTCTATGTCTCTTTCAACACCCCGCCTGCTCTGTTTTCTGCTCCTTCTGTCTCCTCCCTCCCTCCCTCCCTCCACCCGCTCTGCCTTCTCTCCTGGTGATGGCTGTCCCCGACACCTCTGTTCAGTCAGCCAAATGTCACATAACAGAAACTGAAATATCAACTTGGCAGTCGATATGGTAGAGAAATGATGGGGCGGGGAAGGTGCTTCTATCTTGTTGTCCTCAAAGGTGCTGTGAGTATTACCAAGTATTGGACTCTCCGGTACCTGCTGTCGTCATGACAGGCAACCAGCTGGAAAGGGCCCCTTTAACCAATTGTTAACTGGAGATCACTTGTAGGGAGACTATTACAGACTCGTGGTTGTATGCCTCCGCCAACCAGTCAACTTGCAGTTTACGTTCATGTCCATCCCTCATCATTATTTTAACCCACTAGACATTGGTGGGAAATTGTCATAATTAGCATGTTAGTTCTTGAGTTATGGCCAAAAACATCTTTCGTGAGGTCACAGTGACCTTTGACCCCCATAATCTACCAACAGTCATTTTTATCATCACTTTATCATAACAGAGTTGAAAGAAGGTAATTAGTTCAAGTTTACCTTTTATTTAGTATCAATAGAATGTTAATATTAATAATTTTATAATCTTTGCCATTAATTGGGAAATTTCTAACTCCGCTTTTTATTGTGTTGCATTAGTTGCCATCATTAAAATTACTATTTACTATTTAATATATCGAGATTTAAAAGATTACACTATTTTAAATTGGCTTTGCTTCTTTTAGTACAGTGAAACAACACATTTATGTCTCAGCTAATAATCTATTTTCTTTAAGCTGAAGAAACCCACCTTCATACTTCATACCATTAATATAAACCCACATCTAACCAGGTCGTATCTCCTCAGTCTGTGCATTTGGTTAATATTAAGAAGTGGAACATCAAGTATTTACTGTCTTCCAGGAATTGAAGAAACTCCTACGTCATTCAAATGGTAGACACTATCTGTGTGCTTATTTTCCATGTCTCGCTCTCCTTCCTTTTGCTAGATATGTATACTGTATATATACTGTATGTATATATATATATATATATATATATATATGGTTCAGATTACGTTTCCATACTTGTCTGATCCAGAAAAACAAATACAGGCCGCTCTATATGCAGTGCGTTAAAGACCTCCAAAAACAAGCTGAAGAAACATGTAAAATAGACCTTGGCTACTGCATTGAGTAGTAATTTATACGTTGACTATGGGCGATCACCCAAAACGTGAACAACAACAAGACAGCAGCAAATCAATACGGAGAAAAAATCATTAATAATAATCAGAGCATTTATTGGCATCTTTACTCGATCCATTAAGAAGTCCTGCTTTTTTTCACACTGTCTTCATTTGAGGATCCAATTTGCTCTGACCTTTAATGACACAGCATGTAACTGCTGGCTCTGGAGAGAGACATTAATAGACATGAAAAAACTATTACCAGCTTGCTCTACCTAACTGTTAATAGCAGAGAAGAGAGAAAAAAACTCCCTGGCAGCATGTCAGACTGCAGCAGCTCCACATCCTCCATTACATACTGGCTCCTCTACTCATAATCTACATATTGCAGGTTTTCTTTATCTGAAATGCTTTTACTGTCATTTGATGAAGCTTTATGGAGAGACTTTGGACATCTAAGATCTTTTCCATGCAGGAAATTGGAAGGAGTCTTCTCATTGGTAGTAATTTAGGCTGGGTAGTATTACAGGATGAATGATTGCAAGCATACATAGTCCATTACGAGACATTATGAATATCCTTGTAAATATCAAGTGTGCAAGAGAAGTGCAGGGAGTCCATTTATAGTTGAAGCATTCATCAAACTGTACGGGTTTAGAGCCGGTGTAATCTGATGTGAAGAGTTTCGATTGGAAGAATTAAACACAGCCAAGCTTTGTTTGTCCTGACCCCTATCACACGCTTTGTCCCCCGCAAGATCCACTACATGCTAATTATGGCCAAGTTGTTTAGCGTGCAGCAGCTCCTTCTCTTGTTTACTAATGAATGCCATGTGTGTTGCTGCTGTAGCCTTGATTAGAATGGATTAGGTGACCTCTCCTCTCCTCTCTTCTCTTCTGCTTGCGTCCACCAGGAGAGCCCCGAATGCTCATCCATTCTAGCTATCAGGCAGTCACACCTTTAAAGTGTGTCTCTGCCACATTTAATGGGCTCTGGCTCCTTCATCTGGTACAAACGGCGGCAGTTTTTACCTGCTGAGATGCATCTGTGATCACCAGGTGCCCGTCGGCGTGATCGGAGAGAGAGGTGACGAGTGGCCAAAGAGCATCGAGGCCCTTTAGAGTGCGCCTCGATGGGCTACCTGAGGGGACCGCGTGACCTCCAGGGGCCTCCAATCCATGCACTATTGTTTGGTTCTGCTAATTAAGAAGCAGTGTTCAGGCTGATTGCTTTCCAGTGTGTAATTACGAAACCGTCTGCTGAGAGTGCTTTCTCCATCCGAGTGCCAGCCTCTCTCCCCACCCGTCGACCATGTAGGAAACGATGCGAGAGCTTGGCGATGCAGAAAGCCAGGGTCATGAACCTCATTTACCAAAAACAGACCCAAGGCTTCTAAACAAAGATGAAGGACAAGGAGAGGCGACGGCTATATGCAAGGCGAGACAGTGCAGCAGACAGGTGTGAGGGCCCTCACATCTCTGGGTGCTTCAAACAGCCCATTTTTATAAAGGAGAAATATGACAGCCACAGTGCTCCCTCTAAAGGAGGCTTTGACTACTGAATCCAGCACAGCAGAGGGGAGCAAAAACTCTGGAATAAGGTTTTATCTGCTGCTCTCTGGAGGTTGTTCAAAACTCAGTAGAAACCAAGACGGAGTGACTCAGTCGGTCCCACAATATCCTATCACAGGATGCCAAAGAACAAGCAGACTAGTCGGCCTGACTCTTACAATAGTAGCACACACAGTACACTGATGACACATTCAATAGAGACGTTCTCTTTCACATCAAACTGTACATGTGAACAGAACTATTACAACTATAGCAAACAGCTCATGGCAGAGTTTCATTTCAATAAACTTACCCCCAACATTACCGCACAGTGATAATGGCACAATTGCAGGTGTCAAAAGTGTCAACATGACTCCTCTCCGGCATGCGGGCTGGAGCGCCACGTTCGCTCCGTTTGATCTTCACAACGCCGTTCAGTATTCATGAATCTGCTAAGCTATATCTTTTTCCGAGGATGCGTGCCATGAGCTGCTTCTACAATATCGCTGCTTAGAGGGACAAGCCAGCAAAGTCTGCCTTCCAAATGAACAGTGAACAAAGGAGTGCTTGATTTCCAGCTCCAGGTTTTAAACCCACGGATGAGACACAGAAGGGAGGAAGCACACTTATCAGTCCTCGGGAATAATGAACATAACAAACCAAACGATGAAGCTGCAATGAAGAGCAACCTATAAGAATAACCATTACGTTGCAGGGGAAATTAACAAGGCAGACAAGTTTCTGTTTAATCTTCAAAAGGCCTTATGCTCTAATTTACAGTTTCAAAATCGTAGAACAGCAGTGAACAATTGAACAACTTTTGCGCCATTAGCCAAAAAAGAAAGATACATTTTGTTTTCTTAACCATTTGTTTGTTTTATTTTTCTTCTGAAATCGTTTAATGGGAAAGTCCTTGGAGAGAGTTTTGCTGTGATAAAAAAAACAGCAAATTGTGTTTTGATAAACTATCCTATGGAGGAATGTTGTCACTGGAGTCACAATGGTTGTAAAAACAGAGGTACGGTTGCAACATCTCTCTCACAGCTGGTGGCTCAAATGTGTACACCTCTGAGATTGCAAACGCTGTGTACCGTTCAAATATAAAATGACAAAGTCGCGCATAATAGTTATCTTTCAGCCCTGTTACATTATTGCCCCCATTGGAAAAAATGATAGAGGTCTGACTAAAGAAATTGAGAAAATGATACCTGCTGAATAACATCTTCAAGTCAGTATTGCTGCCCATGAATAAAAGTCTTCAGCACTTTCGGTGAGTGTCGGGACGGAGCGCTTATCCGACGTTTCCCGTACCCGCACATGCTTGAACGGTGATGTCATCCGCAGCCATCGTCAGCCTTGGTGTGAAAGATCTTGAAAATGAGGTGAGGAAAAACTGGAAAACTTACAGTGCTGACTAAACATGTGTCGGGACGAGCGACGAGCAGCGCCAGATGCTAAATGAGTCGACATGAGGCCGTTAGAGATATCTCTCACAAGGCAGTGTACGAGAGAGAGAGGGAGAAAGTGTGATGTCGTCCAAAGGAATTCTCAAAAGGAACTGAACACAACTGTTTGTACTGACATGTGAGCACAATTTTACATGTCTCACAAGTGACAGCCTGCACTAAATGATATTCAAAGAGCCCCAGCTGAACGTTTTTATTTGCTATTTGGGAGTTGAACAGTTTGTCCCCATGTTATGGCCGAGGCGACTGTCTTTACCGTGAGGGAGGCGACCACTTACATGACCCATAATTGCAGCTATATCGCAGCAGATGGCCACTCACCGTATATTGTCTCATGCTGGAAATGGATGATGGTGATAATTGACCGAAGCAAGGCCTATATGACAGGTTCACCTAATGATGAATGTGAGAGAAGACAGCAGGTGGACAGCATAGTTTGATATCTCGTTTCTCCCCTTTTATCACAGCATGAGTCCCCAGCACAACATCTTCCCAGTGCTCGAGGGAATGGAAAACACGGAAATCTTTTCTGTCTTTCACCAGTCTCTTTCTTTCTATCCTCCCTTTGTGTGTGTATGTGTGTGTGAGGACACTCAACAGCACTGTTCCATTTCATCAGGTTTTAGTCCTTGCTATCCATTAAAAAAAAGAGGCTCGAAACAGGATTTTAGCAACCATTGTCTGGGAGACACACTGTGTTGACAGCAGACATTTTTCATGCGAGCTGCTCAAAAGCTCGGGACGCAATCTACAGTGCAACAGGAGAAGAGCAGACAAATCAGTCCGCTATGAAAACAACAAGAGTAAGAGCATTCACAAATGGAATAAGCAGCTCCAATTTCAGGATGTGTTGCAGCATTAATGCGTGCAGCATTGTGTGTCATCTACATTTCGCCAATTACCCTCACTTCAGTCATGCCACAATGCGCCGAGAGCCATCTGTAATTCAAATGAAACATTTTCGACACTATCACCCAAAACATGAAAATCTCACTGTTTCCTCCACAGATTCCCAAGCCATGCCTTCAGAGCTCACATGTCAAATGAGATAATTCAGACCTCAATGCTTCAGGAAATCCCCTCTGGCATACGTTAGAGATTATAAAGAAGCAGGAAATGCAAATACCAAGACGACTGCATTGCTGGTAGACATTAATGCATCTAATGGTCTGGAATTGCCATTCATTGCATGAAAGTAACTGTGGGATATAAATAATGCCAACCTATAAATCCCAGTGTCCCAGAGCTGACATCTATTGAATGGGATCCATATTGGTCTGCATCAAGCCAACTAACAGTGACAGCACAGCAATCTAGCTGCGACTACTGAGGGAGGTCTTAGCCGGGACAAAGGAGATTTAAAATTTGATTTGTATTGAATGAAAAGACTCACTCCTTGGGGTTGTTCAGGTCCAGCTGAAAACACAGTTGCCATCCTCCTTCTGCAGTCAAGTGATTTTGTATTTATTGGTAATATTCCATAATTGAAAAGGAAGAAACCCAGGTAGGTCCACTTCCAGGGCCCTATTCTTCGTACCTGGCTTACTGAGTTAGACGACGAATTTTCAGGATAAGATCCGTTCTCACATCATCATGACTTCCTGTACGAGCGCTATCGATTCTGCCGACAAGGAATCATTTATTTACGAGAGCTTCTCGAGCCGCGAACATAAATATAAATATAATCTGATTGATTTGGGTGATGAAGCACTTAAAATTAGCTGATACATTTTCCCAACACTGACGCATTTAACTTGTCTGATATATTTCCAGCGGGGGCGGTGTTAAGCTGCGTTCACACCAAAAACGTTGCAAAAATGTTGCGAATCGTTTGCTGTGAATGCAGCATTAGATTTTGCCATGATTAAGGTATTGAATTCCTCATATGCGTTCATGATCATCTCCTGTTTCTCAGTTTAGAAATAAAAAAGGTTCCTCTGAGTTTATTTGCCATTGTACTGTTAGAACATCGTGGTGTCAGTGCTCGATTATTATCCCTTCTGAAGAGGAACGGGCACGCGCATTTATCCAGATGACTGACGTCTGGTTAGAATTAACGAGACCGTTTCAGTAAGGATCTTCCGTGGAGAAACCGAGTTAGCCTGATCGTCTTGCTAATTTAAGCTGGATAATAGGACATTGGCTCGACTTTGTTGAACCACGTACGAAGAATACCCCCCAGGTAGCTTAAGTTTACAAGCTAAGGTCAAACAGTATTCTGTTAACAGCGGTATTGAAGAATAAGGGCCACACCTTTTAGCATCTCACAACCCAATGTATATGTTTTTGTATTAGCCATCTGGCCTGCGTGCACTTTTCCTTTGGTGAATGTTTTTTTGGTGATAACTCTTTGGCAGCTTATTCAGAAAGCCAAGGAGCTGAACATGTGTTTTTGTAGTTAAAAGGAAGACTAGCTAGAAAGCTAATGCACATAGGTAATTTACACATCAGACCAGTAGGCTGCACAAAAAAACAAACAATTCATTTTTGTTTGATTTTCAGAAAATGCAAAGACATAATGTATAGAGTGTATGGAGTGGAGAAATATTCACAGTGTGATAGCGAGAGGAAAGGTGGGCAAGGGAGACATGGAGAATGAGAGGAAAGCACATAGAGAAGCAAACTGGTTGCTCCCTGACTTTTTCGGACGTTGTAGCTGCAGCAGCTGTCATTTTTCCATCAGGGGGGAACAAAGTCACCTTGGCCTGTGCGAGGACAGGTGACAGGAGGAGTGGGAGGCTGCGGCGCTGGCGCCGGCCCCTGCTGACGAGGGCCGGTGTTAGTAGAGGTGACAGGAGCAAGGAGCTGCTCACCGGGGGCCCCTGACACACACACACACACACACACGCACCCACACACACAGCACCTGCCCCGGGAGATGCCGCGTCAGCACATCTTTCCACAGGAAGTTGGAATGGAAAAGCAGGGAGGGTGAGAGTTATCCGCTTCCTTCCTCTCCCACTGTTCGGTTTCTTTATTTTGTTATTCCTCTAAACCCTGTGTGAAAGACAGATCGAGGCATAAAATATTGATACGACCGGGTCTGTCTCATATTGCATTTGACTGTAAGGGTGTAAGTGCCAGAGAGTTTTCATCGATAGCCTTTGCAGAAACACAGGGATAGAGGTCTGGACTTGTACAGGAGTGCTTTTGATCTCTTGTAGAAAGTGAAAATCCTCTTATTGTATTACTCATTGTCGTATTAATGTGTGGGCCCAGTATTATTCAAATACTACACCCGAAAAAGATCTGATATCTGCCTTTGCTCTTTGCTCATTTCCTGAATCCTCTCCTCTCCTTTCTCTTTTTCTTCTTCCTCCCAGGTTGGCATCCATCACCATGCGGGAGGCCACCTCTCCTCTGACAGCTTTGTCAATGTAAATTACTGCAGTCTGTCTGAAGTGGTCTCAGCTCAGGGAGAGCAGTACCTGCAGGGCTGCCCATTGCCTGCTCGGGAGGACCCAGAATAACCGAGCTATAGGTCTGCTCTGTTTGGGCTCTTTACCTGCACTGATCTCTGCTGAGGACTACGTTGTCATTTTAGTGATCTTAATCTCCCCTTTTTCCGTAGCAAACAACTGAGGCGATGCGTTTCGGAGACAAGCAAATAGTTGTTGTCTGGCAGTCTGACCGAAAATTGCAAGCTGCAATCCTCTGAGTAAACAAGGTTGTGTGGTGCTTTGATTTCCTTTATTACATGACTGATTGGGATACATATTTCCCTTATGGAACTTGGTTCACATGGTGGTTTCTCCACATAGCGATATGGCCTATTTCCTGCTTCAAATTAGCTCCCTTTGGGATTTATTTACTAAATTGCAAAGGACGATAATTCATATCTCAGTAATTAGGCATGCAAGAAATACATCACAGAACCCAATACGCCTTGTTATTAAGAAAGAAAAAGCTACGGTTTGATTTTATGTAGATTTAAAAGCCCTCCCTGAGGGTTTTTATTCATTAATTATTTTCAGAGTTTTTTTTCTTGATTTTTTCTCTGTATAGAACACCAGTGGGAGCTGGTCTGCACCCACAATGCAGAGCAAATTAAGAACAAAGATGACTGAGGAAAGAGGTGAATCCATTGTTCCTTTGAAGGATTCATTGGTAAAGTATTAGCGCATGACAGAAGGAGAGTGGTTATGTGGTTATGTGCACATTTTGCGGTGTGTGTTATCCTCCTAGGTGGCTCAATCTCCCCCTCGGTCTGGAGAAGAGACGGCAACCTGCAAGCAGAGTCAGGCTGCTGCTGTGTCTGGCTGTACAAACACGAGTCACTGCTGAAGCTGTGTATATGTTTATAAATGTGCGTTTTGCACGCCCCTGTGCGCATGCAAACAGTAAAGTGTGTCTCTGACATTTCAGTAATGTGCACCTCCAAACAGATGAAAGCAAAATGACAAAAAAGATGTCCGCAACAGTTTTCAGAATTACTTTCCTGGGAACGGGGCACATTTTCTGCTTTGAAAGTTATAGCACCATCGATATAAATCTCACTTGGATGGAAAACTTCAGGCAAACATTGTATGAATACACAAAGTCAGTCACCCATTCATGGTCAATGAAGCAGCTCCAAGCTGTATATCAGCGTGTCATCACAGATTAGAGTCTCAGTTCTTTGGTTTTCCAGCCAATGCACTGCTCACAACTGCACAGTGGGAGACTTTACACATTACAATTTGTACGTGCTTTCTTAAAAGTCAAAAGTGAATCTCTTTATGCTCAACATGAGCACGCCAAACTGATCAAATGTCAGAAGCTCCACAGGAACAGACATTACGTGTAATTACAGAGAAATAAACACATAAATAAACATAATGCCTGGAAGTGCTGCATCAGTGTCACTTATATTTAATTGAAGAACCGTCTTGAGTTCACGTGGCACATATGATTGCATTTTTATTAAATCACGCTGGCAATTTAGAACAGTCGAATGCATACATTGCAACATCTCAAGTGTCCAGTGAGATTGAAATACAGCTGTTCATACTGTCCATAAATAAGTGATGATGTTGTAGATGTTCCCTGATCATGGCAGAGGAAGGGAAGGAGTCAGGGGCCGGATTGAGTAGACCGACTCTCCTTCAGGCTTGGGAGCACAGCCACCTGTCACTCCTCTTCAGCCCCAGCAAGAAATCATCCAATTTCATCCGCACGCTAGCAGAAGGTCACCGAGATGGTGGTCCATACTTTGAGAGAGCAGAGAGAATCGCTCTTACTTAGAGCTCCGTCTCCTGGGACCCTTGTTCCTCTCAATCACTTCCCAGACTCGAGACACGCTGAGCCACTTGGCTGAGACTCCGGCCATTACACTTTGCTGCAATCGGATTTTACCGTAAAACTGTTTTCCCAGCCTCTTTGAAGTTAAAGATAACTGTTTTTCTACTATGAGGTGCCAGATCATGTTTGGCATCCGTTTGTCCCAAAAACTTTATAGCGGCTAAGATGTGATGCATGCGGACGCCATGTGTTTTTGGTTGCACTATTTTTGATACATTCCTTTTTGTTTGCAAAAGCTTGGACAATTGGTTCTAAACACTAAGCTCCTCACAAATGTAGTTTAAATGTGTGGTGCAGCTAAAGTTGCAATGTCTTGTGACTTGATATTGTAACTTATTTAGATATGCTGAGAGGGCAAAGGTGGTTGAACATTATAGAGAAATACAGTTCAAAACAACTCCCTTCTCCAAATATTTGTAACACCTTTTTAATTTTAACCCTTAAAGGTTTGGATACAACGAATAGACCGACGGATTCCCAGAGATTGCCTATGGCGCTAATGTAGCTCAAACGAAACAAATTACATTTTAATTAAGATAATTAAGTAGTATGGTAAAATAGTGAAACAAAAATAATTCCAAATGACAGATCTTTCTTTATCAAAATACTTTGATAACTCTGTTTTGTACCCCTGTTTCTACACAGTCGTGTCACTTTGCACTAAAATAAGCTCTTCAGTGGGTGGTGATCTGCTGGGGGAATTGATACATTTACTGCACAATACATGCTGGGTTTATCTTGAATCCCAATGCTAACATCAGTAAATCTATTTTTACTGGTTTCACAACATTAATTTTTAGAACAGTGTGCCTTTTTAGTTATTTGTACGTGTTGCAGAGAAATGTCTAAAAACCCTGTCAGAAAGTCTTTTCTCCCACAAATAAAAACTAGAAAGGTGTTTTTTTATGTTCAAAGAGTTATTTTCGCAGCACCGGTGTCACTTAAATCCTCCTGTCTGACTCTAACTCTGACAAAACAGCTTTGTGAGAACAGCTTGCCTTACAATGCATGGATTAATTTGCCTGTGTGGAATCCCTCGTCTCTGTTGGTCCATTGACTGGAGTCACAAATCAGAGCTTGTGTCCCAGCGCCTTCATGAGCACACCAGTGGGTCCTCTTCGGAGTGACACACAGCATGAGGCGGGCTAATATATAAATTAATGAAGTCCGCGCAGCACGCTGAATTTTAAGGAGTCATCATTGTTGTAGATAAGCAGAACGAGGCGAATGTGAGTTGTGGGGAAAAGTCTGGCCTGAAACGTGTTGCTTTGGGCTTTGATCGCGCCTGACAGCGGAGGAGAGACGCAGAAGACAGGCAAGGCCGCCCGTGATCAAAGTCAACACCAACATACCCCTGCTTTCAATATTTCATGGAGCATCACCGGATTACTAAAACATGTCATCATAAAATATTGGACTTTTTATGATTGATATTTGTTTGAATAGACAACACACAGCTGTGCGTTATGTGCTTCTGACTCTTTGAAATCACATCTATACAAAATGGATTTCTTTTTTTCAGCACTCAAAAAGACTGTGATGAGAAATCAGGTTTGCTCTCACTCCGAAGTGATGCAATGAACTCCATGATCAGTGCTTTACAGCAGCGAGAACACTCCACCTCAGTGTTTTATTTATCGCTGCTGTTTCACCTGCCAGACAAAGCAGCAGTGACAGATGCACATAACAAAATGCTGAATGCCTGATTCAGAGGGAGTCTGACACAATCACACCAGGGCAGAAAGACAAGACGGCTCTTCCCTTTGGAAGCTTTTTGAGATGCATTGTCAGAGTTTTACGCAACTCCAACACCTGCAATATCCCAAACTTGATATGAAAGAAAGCAAAATGAAATCAAAACTGTGACAACATACAAAACAAAATATATGCTGAGAATCTTGAAATCTCTCAACAGCTAGTGGGCAGATTGACATGGTTCTTTGCACAAACGTTCACGTTCCCCAGACCCTAATGACCTTGGTGATCCCATGGCTCTTCCTAGCACTACCAAGAGGTTGAATATCTCTGTAGCTATGGGATGAATAGCCAGAAAATTAGGAACAAACCTGCATGTTCCCCTCCAGATGAATTGTAATAACCTAGTCTGGCTCCATTATCATGTAAAAAACTGAATTTGTCAA
This sequence comes from Myoxocephalus aenaeus, assembly GCA_038501785.1. Classification (NCBI taxonomy): domain Eukaryota; kingdom Metazoa; phylum Chordata; class Actinopteri; order Perciformes; family Cottidae; genus Myoxocephalus; species Myoxocephalus aenaeus. The sequence continues at coordinate 6,059,262 of JBAMJR010000161.1, read as the reverse complement.
ATTCGTTGGTTTGTCACCAAATACATTCACACTAGCGACATTTATCAGACTTAGCTGAACTTTGTATTTAGTGCTAATTAGTGAACACTAGCATGATAACACAGTAAGCTAAGATGCAATGGTGATCCTGGTAAATGCCATAAACTTTCATGAACTGAAAACACACTGTGGCAGCAGCCTGTCAATCAAAGGTAGCCACACGCTAAAATATACACTGCCTTATTTTACTGTAATTGGGATCATAATTTACTCAATGAACATCATGTTGTATTGCAGAATATTTGAAACTAGTGACTGAGACCATAAACTCATGTTCACAATGTTTACTGAGGTAATACATTAATTTACCATAGACTTCTATACAATCACAACCAGAGGAGTCGTTTAAGGCACGGACCAGTTTCTCGTAAGACAATATTTTCGTAATAAATATGACGTAATAAAATGAGACGACCGGCATAAAGACAATTATAAAGTGCATAAAAATACAACTCACCGTTACGCCGAATTAGTGGGAGCCCTGAGCTTGTTTCTCTGCTACAAGCCGGTCCCATCCCTGTGATTGGGGACTGCTGGTATAAGGCACTACCGCATTGGCTTTACTTTTCAGAACCGGAGCTTCCTGGTTATTGTACAATGGAAAATCTTGCCATTACAAAGCTCCTAAATAATATGGAAGACGAGACCTCAATGGTAGCTATTTGTACAACGACACATTGAGGCAGTTACCCACAAACATACGACAGCATTGATATTATGTTTTGAAACCAACAGTGTACTCGAACTCTCAGCTAATTTCATGGTAGGCTGTACTATTGCACATCTCATTTTCTAAATAGAAAATGAAAAAAAGAAAACATCTGTTGCCAAGTATATTTCCTCCCCTCAGTCTATCTGTGCACCTGTTTCGCTCTGTGTACAAAGGCTGTGGTGCATTTAATAACTAATACTTGTATTGTTCACATTTCACCTGGCCTGGCAGACTCGAGGTTGGATTAGTTTTACACTACAACGTTTTACACTATAACATGACAGGTGCATCGCAAAATGCTTGTGTTATTTTCTGCGGTTTGTATTTTCTGCCTCATACTGCAATTTATCGTAACTCATGCCAGATATAGTGCTGGATGTTGACCTCTGAAGGTGTCAGTAAACACAGTGAGATTGCAAATACCACAGCATCTAATTAACTTGAGTTTCTGCCAGCATGAATATCACTTCTTCGTAGAATGAGATGTCTTGTTTCATTGCAAGTCAGAAGAATATATATATATTTTTTAACGTCCACGCAAAACGGATGCACAATGATGTTCCACTAAATTAGAAGTAGATGATAAGCAAACAACAGTAAACAAAACATTTCTGCAGCCCATGTAATACCACTGGGCACTGGTTGTCAAAAGTTCCTCTAATTAACACCAAAACAAAAGGTCATATTTTTCTTTCAAAGGACAACAGATGCAATCATTTACTAATGGTTTATTCATATTCATATAACTGTTTCCCTAAATTAACATCCTTCTCCTTAACCATCTGAGTTCTGAATGTGCAACTCTGAAGACAATCGGAGAGGCAGTGAAAGCTAATGTTACAGCGTCTACACCCTGTAATAGATTCAAATGTAATAAACGTTTGAATATTTTAGATGGACAAATAAGCAGTTTTATAGGTTTTAAATGCCAATCTGAAACTTGATTCACAATGTCATTTATTAAACAAAAACACACCAACAGCGTTTTAAGTGGATTCTGACTTACTAAATTATCCTCCACATCTGTAGAGAACAGCAATAAGCCATAACTAGTCGTGGCCATAAAAGACAATGGTGCACCGTTGTCATAATAACCACTCACATTGTCAACTCGTTCTTTTACCTTCCATCCTGATTTACAGAGTCACGATGATGCTCACCAAAGGTCAGCGGAGGAACATGGCGGAGTCCACGTCGGCAGTTTGTCACATGTAGCCGCTGTAATCTGCCCATTGTCTTAATGACACTGTCAGCGGCCCCTAATGACCCGGCTCAGACGTCGCCTGCTGCACTGTATTAATTTGAGCAGGCTTCCCACACTGGGAAGGTTATTTTTTATTGTGTCTGTCAGAGTCTGATAAACCCCAGCACATCATCCATCCTTCTGCGAGAGCGAGGGGGAGGATGGAGAGACAGCAGCGTCTTACAATTCTCCTGTTTTCTTCTTCCTCTCTGTCTCTGTACCCTGTATTTTTTCTCTTTGTCTTCATTCCTTATTTCTCTCCTTGCCTGTCATCAGCGTACCTCCCTTTTCACCCACCGCCCACTAACACCCGTAGCGTTTTCTTTTTTTTTCCTCCCCTTTTTCTCTGCTCCACATGGAGGCCCTAATATTTTCCCGCGGGGCGCCCACTTCTCTCAAGCGGTGATGAATGGCTCTGGCTCCTGTATCGATTTCCAAACTGAAACAATTTAGGGACAAAACAAGTAGCAGTTTATCATATTGATTTTCTTCTGAATTCAGTTTCTCCCTTTAAGGTGACACTGTGCATCTGAATGCATACATGAGTGAAAGCGCAGATGAATGCTTAACACTTCCTAGCTGAGCAGTGACTGAGATTCAAGGCCAGTTTCACGTACGCCCGCATGACTGAGCTTTCTCAGAGTGCTTTTTGAGGTAGTCGATGTGCCAGTGGGAATACGTATGAAAACAGTTGGCCAAATCAGCGGCGAAGCCTCCTGTGAAGATATACATTGTTGACTGAAGCATTGTTATTGTTCATGACAGAGGAGTTGGTATGTGTTGTATTTTATTCACCTCCAACCAACAGTGGAAGTCATGCATCAACACTTCACACCGAGCATGCTCACTGCACCGTGGCGCACATCAAAGGATCTTTATTTACTCCATTCAATAAGGTGGAATCAGGTGTGCAGTCCATATTAAGTTTTATAAGGTGACCAGGAAGATCATCGCGGGCTCGTCTGCAATCCCATTACACACACTAACTTTCCCTGTTTCCTTCTGATGGAGTCAAGTGTCAAGATCGTCTTTTAATACCAGATTGGATTTGATTACAATCTGCTGACGCTGCTGCCTGCGACACACCTGAAAAAGCATGTAGCTCTGCCCTGAATGCATTAGTGCTGACAGCGGAGTCACAGGCGGGCGGACGTGCCCTTGGCCACGGTGATCTTCGCCTCGCAGTGGCGGTGACCAGCAGCGACAGCACCGACAGCACCGCAGAGTGCGCAAATTGGGAATGGGAATGAAAAGGCCCATTACAAAACTTAGAGCAAACAAAACAACAAGAGCGGAGAAGCAGCGGATGACAGCTCGGTACTGCAAGCACATTATCTGCTTAACCTTATGTCCTTTCCTCATGCTGGTTCTTTTGCTCCAGCTGGTTGAATTAGCTTGACTCCTAGGATGCCCGAAATGAAATTGCTTTTACATGAAACATCTCCAGGATGGCGACAACAGCAGGGAGCACATGCATTCAGATAGGCACATAGCTTTGGAAAATCATTTTTTTAAAGAAATAATGCGAATGGAAAAACACATTATTGCCCCTATGATAGAAATCACTGTGAAATCAATATCAAGGAAATGAGAAGAGGGTATTGCTAAAGTAACTCTAATTGTGGTATCTAATTTCAAATTGAATATGCATTTTATCCACAATGATTAATATATTGTATAATGTGATAAATTAAAAATTCAACCTAATCCATCTTATTATTAAATATATAATGTGATATTTAAAGGCTAGAAATGATCAAATCAATGCAAGCTATTGTACTTTCTTTGTTTTGTTTTTTCATTTTACCTACAACAAATGAGAAACTGACTTTCGCACCAAAAGGATGTTTGTTTGACCTTTAAGACACACACAAATCTCATGCAGGCGTAATGGCAGTAATAATCCTTTGCCAGAAGGCAGCACTCTTAATAATCCATCCACTGCTGTTATCAATAGGAGCATCATTTTCTCAGTGTACCAAAAGTTCAGCAGTGAGTGATGGCAAAAGAATGGAGCTACTGCACTTAATTTTAGCTCTTCATCATAATAGACAGAAACACATTACTATGGAGAGGAAGGAAGTAGATTCTCACTGCACTGACTAATATTTAGTATAACAACAGACTGCTCATAAGGAGTGGTTGTATAGTCCCCGTGACGTCAAGCACTGGTTTGTGGCCTTGAGTTGGTTTGAAGCCTTGAGTTCGGCATTATGTCCGGGCGTTGACATTTCGGTTTTTGGCCATCACCATCTTGTTTTTTGCGACCGACCGGCAGTGACACAAGAGGGTAGAGCTTTTTTAGACAGCCAAAATATTATAATTCACTTTCATGAACTGACAACACACGGTGTCTATTTTACTCTAAATGGGACCACACTATATTAAATGAACATCATGTTTTATTAAAGAAGACTTGAAACAAGTGATTGAGGCCATAAACTCATGTTTACAATGTTTACTGAGGCAATACATCGAGTGAGAAGTAGGGTCATTTTCCTGTAGACTATACAATTTGACTTCTTTTTGCAACCAGTGGAGTCTTCCCCTGCTGGCCAGGACAGAATATGCAAGTTTAAAGCACTTACATATTGGCTTTTTTTCAGCCTGTTGCCTGCAACAGACATCGACCCTTTTGATGGAAGGCTGAAGGGTTTTGATGTTTGTCAGTTATAGATAATTAAGGTCCCCTGAGAATGATTCCTGATATGTTGGTGGCCTCTAACGTTTCATCTGGTGCCACAATAAAGTCATAACGTACCCTTGACTAACATTTTGGTACACGATTAGCTAACTTGGAATCTAACAATTGAATTTCCATGAAATGTCCTTTATAGACATGGTCTTCAGATGATGAATACTTTGATCACCTCTAGTGCCACTATTTAAAACCAACTTTAAGACAAGACATAACACTAACTTATAACTCTAAAAGGACTAATTGCAATGAAATACACATTTATGCTCTGCAGAGGAAAAACCTTGAGTTGCAAACTTCAGATCACATTGTCAATTTTGTTAGCAGCCTATCAGCTGGTTGGATCCCATTCAATTTACTGTGGATGTTCATAGTATCCAGAGGTTGGACTGTTTCTCAGACATGGGACGATATTAAAATGTCACGATTGCCCTGGCTAAAATAATTGCGATTCACAATATACAGTATATCCTGATAATCATTAAATAGCACTAAAACATGCTGGAATCACTTTACCTTACGTTTTGTTCAAGAAAAAAAGTAATTTATTGCATCACAGATGGGCACATCTTTTCATCATTCATTCATAATTTTATCACGATCTGCATTAAAATCATATCCTGTCCCATCCCCACCTGTGACCGTTCCAATGACATTGTGTCCATCCAAAAATGGTCACTGTTAAACCCAATACCAGTAGGACTATTGGTGCTAACAATATTTCATTTGTTTCAACAAACACATTCATATTGTGGCATTTCACAGAGGATAATATACGTTTAGTCTCGTTATTAGACGTCTGATAACAGAGAAGGAAATAAAACGATGAAAAGCTCAGTTCGCCCTCCATTACAGTAGCGTTGTTCAGTTGAGACAAGTTTTGAGACATGTGACAGATCTGTCAGTTGCATTGTTATTGCTGCAACAGGGGTTTCGTTGCTGTTGAAGAAAGCAATTTACGACTATTTGTTTTATTGTGCACCATCAGCACTAAATCAACCATATAGACACAGCGTGAAGCATCGTTTCCTCAGAAGGTCTGCATACCTGGCGGTCCATTTAGTACGTCATGCTAGCCTCACATACAGTATGTCATAGTTAGAGCTGTGTCCTATGAGGACCCTGTGGTCCTTTTGCAGTGTTAGACATTGTCAATCTGTAATGCTCACTGCTCTCCGGTAGTTTATTAGTGTTTTATAATACGGGTAGATCAAATCAAGCATTCTGATTGGTTGAGAGTGAGTCACGGGGTGTATTTTATTCAGCCATAAAGTACTGTACAGCCTGTTTACATTTAGAGCGTTCCATATCAGTGTGCACTTAAAATAACAGGTAGATTTAAATTGCGCGACCGTTAGTTGTCATTTCAAGCTTGACAGTTACCAAACATGTTTTGTGTAAACTTTGATATTGTCACGTCCGCAGTAACGACTCGCAGATGTTGGTTTCCTTAACTTGCAGGTTTATTGCTTGAGTGTTCACAGTATTGCAACGGAGCTCTTCGCTAGCAGTAGCTCAAACGGAACAGCTAACAAGCTCACGTAGCGTCCCCCACACTAGCATAACGAACGACAACACACACGTCACTTCCTCCCTAACCTAAAGATGAGGAATGAAAAGGGTTTGATCACAAAATCGTGATAATTTCCAGTGAGAGATAATTACGTCGGTAATTTCCCGACACGAGGCAAGTTCTCTAAACATCATGGAGGAGAAAAATGACGGAGAAAAATGACGGAGAAAAGACGGACAGAAGCAGCGAGAGCACTTCTTTACATCGGTGGCTGAGCGTCATCCTCCACCCTGCTTTCAACCGGCACCAGGCCGTCCGTTTTATAGTCCCGTATGTGCGTCCCGTGCGTCCCGGGACTATTTTCTCTGTCGCTGAAATGCGATACACAACGTTTTGCCGGCTACAACTATTTTGTGCTGAAAGGCAGCTTACTATTTCATAAAGTCGCAGGTACCCGTATTATAAAAGCAATAAGGTACTCGAGGCAGTACTGTGTCTACAATAATGTACAGTTCAAGGGTTTGCCCTTGAACTGTTCAACTCCCTTGAACAGTACATTATTGCACGACACAGTACTGCCTCTCGTACCTTATTGCTTAAGTAACTTACTTTTCCTCTGACCTCTTCTTCCTCAACATGCCATCAGCATCAGTTCTACCGCCATATATTTCCCAGAATAGTTTTTGTCAACACTCAGGTGAAGAGGTTGTCTTCAATAGTGTATGTGCAAATATAAAATGCTTAGTATAAAGGCAATTTGTCCTCTTCAGAAAAGTGTGAGTATAAAGCTATGATGCTCTGGCCTGATGTACACATGGTGAAATGTCATGTATGGACAACAATCATAGAGGTTGAGTTAAAGCAAAAAGGAAACCATCACAAGTCATACTGTATAATGGAGTGTTCGGTGATGGAGGTTGATGGGCTGCGTGGTCAGGCAAGGGTGACCTTTAGAGAAGTGCCTACAGCTGTGCCCACAGGCTGTTGTCAAGCTACTGTTGGCCCAGACTGACCTCTGAGCGCTCTGCGGCACCCTCCCACACCAATATCTCCAGGCAGTCACACCTCAACGAGTCACAGACCCGACTAGATATTACTGTCGCCAAGAGATCGAACCGCACAGCATGCTTGAGGCATGCGAGAGAAGTAAAATGGAAAAGCCAGTGCTCTTATAGGTGCAATCTAAACGGTGAATGGTGCTTTTTGTACAGGAGCTCAATTAAGTGCTTGTTTCCAGGTAAAAGGTTCTTATTTTAGTCGGCAATTGACATTGAGGCTGTCTGTCATCTGCGTCACTCGCGCTGTATTTTAGATCGCTGCTTAGAAATGGAAAAGGCCGTGAGTGACAGATAGTGGGAGGACGTACCGTTTTAGCTGCAATTATGAGCATACCACCAAAGTGAAAATGTTGCAAACTAATTTTGGGTGCAAAAGCACATAATAAAATCTCCAAATGAAATTACGGCTGCTTGATTGATTGATTGATCAAAGACTGTTACACTTGGCGAACAGATGAAGAACCAGCATGCAAATCAGAACAGAGAGGCTCCCGACTGCTTGCAGAGCTCGATTGCTTTGGGTGGGTGTGTTGAAATGTGGTGTGGCCCTCCTGCCTGCCTGAAAACACACAGCATTCAATGCACAACTTGTTACTGGTTTGACAAGCTTGTCTTTGATCAATCCGTCGTGTTTAATTAATCCATTTGACTCTGCTCTTTTCTCTGTTTTTGGGTTGACTGAGATAACGCTAACTGGTAAAAATACTTATTTATTAAAAATAAATAAGAGATAATAGGCCAGCCATCGAGGGGGAAAAAGCATGTGCTGTATGTCTTCATGAGCATAAAGAAGACACAGTACAGTGTGTGTCTGGTGCAGCCTGCTAGTGTTGTATAATGATCTCAGGCTAAGCTCTGGTGTCTAACTAGCTGCTTCACTGGTCTACTTAATGTCAGTCCACCGACCAGTTGGAATCGATCTGGAGTCTGATATAACCCAGCTGTAAACTATCCTGCCCACAGAAAAGCTTTTTGTTTTTCTTTTCTTGTTGTTTTCTCACTTCTCTAGTCTGCCACACTCTTCTGGGTTTAAAAACTACCCACAAACTTCCAGAAGCACACTGGTAGTGGAGGTTGAAACGATTGAAATGCATTTGTACTTTTATTGATTTGATCAATTCCCTCAGGACCCCATCTTAAAACATATTTTCATGAAACAGCAATGTAAGAACGTCATAATGCAGACTTTGTAACACACAAAACTTAGAACAAATATAGTTTACCTGATATATATTTTGTGTGTAACTGGTCTACACTAGAAGATGACATTGTAATTACCAGTCTTGTATGTTTGGCACATGAGTTTCATTTCCAGTCCTCTAGAACCTTTTGATGAACCAAATTGGGAAAATAAATTATAATCCAACCAAACAGACACCTCGGGGGACATTTGAAGCTACAATCATAACAAACTAAACGTGCAGCAGAAATGATACATTTAAATGTTTCTGTTTAACGTTTGCAATTTACAAGCACACTCCAACAACCCCAGAAAGCACAAAGTGGAGAATCACTTTTCATTTACCACTCAACGCATTTTTTTCATCCATCCAGGTATTCTAGGTAGTTAAAGTTCAGCAGTATCTTCTAAGTTTAGGATACAGTATGTGAGACAAAGATGGATGCCCCGTGTTGCATAGCTTGAACCCTTATGCGTCAGCCACTCTTCAGACCCCCCTTCTCCCTGCAGGCAGCACATACATCCTGCTGGCCTCTGTGGCCGTGGGTCTGAGGCGCAGCACTGAGCTTTAAACCGAAACAATAGATTATTGTCACCTCGGCCATGTTAGAGCTAACAGTGAAGAAAGCCTTCTGAAAAGGACAATAGGGTATGAATTGATTTATGAGGGTTCAGGGGGCCATAATGTGCAGTAGTAACAAGGAATCAATGGGCTAGAAAAATGCTAACAGCAGCCCTTTATGTCCTAAGTCTTTGTCTCATTCAGAATTTAATTAATTTCACTCCTTTTTGGGAGCGGGTGGAGTGGTGATAGAGAGGTGCATCAGTCTCCTTGAACGCTGCTGCTTCATGGCAGTTTATAAACCAGCTCAAGCTGGCCCTCATGAAAAGTAAATATGATAGATGTAATGGCGTTCTTTTGAAAATAGCTCATCCCGTGTAGGGACTGAATAGATTTGTTCTTCTTTTTAACAGAGAAGACAAAGTATAAAGGTGAGAAGGACTTCTGTTCCAGTTGTTAACATGAGCCGAGGGACTAAGCTGGAAAATCTTCCACCAGATGCTACCGCATGCTAATTTATAGGTACTTCACCGGAAATTGTCTTTCACATTACCTGCCTTCTTTTATTTTTTAATGTAGGTCACTTATGAATGTGTCAATATGATGAGCCTCCTTTAATGTTTTATCAGATACTGGAGGAATAAAAAAGCATTTTAACCACAATGGGATATGAAACAGTTTGTCTCCGACAACGCACTAACAGCTTCTAGCTAGGATTCAAAACACATATACACATATTATATTTTTAAAACAATGATTTGCTTCCACTTAATAACAAAAGCAGTGAATATGGACATTCCTGTCATGATCACATTATAGAATTTATTTGGGTGTGTGGTGGAAATTTATCATAAGTGCTTTATTCTTAAATGTGTAGCTGAACTCTGAAAGCGGAGTTCAGTTCATCTTGACCCAGTCTAATCAGCGCCATCCGTGTGAAGCGATAACCGGTGGATCTCGGTATTGTTTTTGTTCTTTTCGTTTTGTTTTCTTTCTGTGCCTCTCACTCTTGCCTCTCAGGGCCGCAGCCAAACTACATCCTCCAGACAGGCATCAAGGCTTGTCTGGTGAGAAGGAGGACACTGCGAGGAGGAGCAGGGGGGGAGGGGGGAAAGGGCAAATATTTCAATAATAATTGTTGATGAAAACTCATGTTGAACCATTTTTCCTGGTCAGACCTCCGAACCATCTGTGGTGACGAGCTCTGCCCATTCAATTGAATTATTCCAAGTTTCTGTTTAATAAATGCTTAAAGACATTTAAGTGTTTCACATCGCATTCGTTTTCTCTAAAGGAGATTGATAAGGTTAATTAAATTTCCATTACAGGGTGCCATTCTTCGAGCATTTCCATGAGCCAAAAACTTTGTCAGCAGATCATATTTTTTACCCAAAAGCCAAGGAAGACTATAAATAAAAAAAATTATACAAATCTGCATAAATTCCATCATCACAGCACTGATCCTATTTGTTGTGATGTCAGTGTTAAAACTGTAGTGAGTGCACCAACCTGCCTCTAAATTGTAAGATTATGCAATATGGTATATGTGAACAAACGGAAACAAACTGAGACTGTAATGCCTTGCAGCTGAAATTGATGATATATTCTAATTAACCATGTCACTTTTGTTGGCATGTATTTAGCGTGATTAGCATGTGGGCTATGTGAGAGCTACCGCTACATTAGGGCTAAATAAAACTCTATCCTCATGCTCAACACGAAACTGTGGCGGATGTATTGGCTTTCCGTCTGGAAGCGTTAGAGTGAGGATGATGTGTTGTGCATTAGATGATGTGCTGTATATCGAATTAGTCGCTGAGCTGTCTGTGAATATTATGTTCAAACACATTATAGTTCCGCCGCTGGGAAGCGGTGTGATGTTGTGACTTTGTTCACCGTTTCATGACCAGTTAAAGGGGGGAATGGGATTCAAAGGGTTTGGAGCGGGCTCGGCTGTAAGTGTTAGTGGCGTAACAGTTAACGACTTGTGAGTTGAGCCCGCTGTCATGGCGACTTCCTGTCTGGGTATCTATCACTCCTCAGCTCTAGCATTCATCCAGATACATAGCTGTGACTCTTTTCACAGATAACCTTCACACAGTTATTTAGCCTCATCGCTCTGCTCTTCGGCTCACTACCTTTGTGAATGAAAGTGTCGATAAAGTCAAATTACAGTGCATGAGATGTGCTTACCGCCTGAAACCGTCTGCAGGCCGATGGTCTGCATGAGAAATTGTAGCTGTGTCCCAATTCAACATTACTGTAGTCATTTAAAGCAGGTTTGGATTTTGTAGTCGTCCACACTGGAAAAGCTAAATAATGAAAGGGTTTTCGATTGTGCTGTTGGTGTAAACTATTGTGCCAAAGTACAATGGCAGAAGGAAATGGAGCAGCTACTCAAAGCTGCAAAACAGGAAACATATTATGGATGGTGGTGAGACAGCTAAAGGAAGAAACCCCAAAAAGGTCTAATATACTCAATATACTCAAAGTCCCAGATTGATTTATTATTCATGGTTTGTTAGTCTAAAACAGGAAGTAGGTACATTGATGTCCTGTACACCAACTACAAGAAAAGTGCACCATGGAAAGTACGAGACATACTGAATAAAATTATTTTGCAGTAAGGAATTGGGATTAGGGCTCGGTATCGTTAGAATAATGCTGGTAGTGATACCTTGAATTTGATATCGGTACCACAACTATATTTTTTTCCCATTATTGGTGTATCGGATACTTTCTGCTATATGTATACTTGTTCATGATGTTAACACATTGTTTTTCTTGAAATGACACGTCAGCGTGTCGTTCACCACAGAGCCTGTTTGTATACGGTACCAACATTGTGTGTGTGTGTTTAGATACTTCACCACACTCGTGAAACACGAGGGTAGAGGATATCGATGTGTAAATATGACATATGTTGGCTGCAGGTAAATGCATGTCTTGTTTTCTCCACTTCTCAGTCAATTACAATGAAGCACGGAAATTTGCCACCGTTCACCGTCAAAGTTTATCAAAACTAGGTTAGACCTTCATAATTTGGTTCCAATACCTAATTAGGATACATCCTTTTTGTTGTGTGGATTTGGTGAATTGACCCTTTAAGTGTAACTCAGAACTCCACCCTTAGCACACCAGATTACTTAAAACAGAAGACAGCTCCCTCCTGCAGTGCCAACTCAATGCTCAGGTATACGGATGCAGGCAGGTTTAAGAAATATTTCCAAACACTACCAGAGAGAGAGCTACAGGATAATATAAAGTAAGTCTCATTTATTTTTATTTATTTTTATTTTTGGCAGTGGTACCAAAAATCCGATGCCTCAGGTATCCTGGATTATTACCAGTAAACTTGAACAGTTTTGGATGATCACAGCCGTGTAACTCCACAAGGTCAAAAACAATTGAATCCACAGAAAATACCCCCAAACAGTGAAGTCAAGAAAACTGATAGTCCGACATCAAAAGAATTCTCCAATGCTGCTTTCTCTCCCACCCCCACGTCCATGTAACAACTACAGATGCTTTTCTATTCATTACGGTCTTCTGGCTCGTCCTCGATTTACTAATGATTCATTATTAGCTGCTATGTGACACATTTCAAGTATAAGACTTTCACACATTTAGCTGTTAAGGCCGTCAAGACCCGGTTTCAAAAACCATTACTGTTGCTCCACCATGTTGAAGAAAATGTGTGAGTATGAATCCATTTATGGTTTGATTTCCAAATTCTTTACACAGTAATTAGAGTGCACGAGGTATACTTGTTGAACTGAATTGAAAGCCAATGGTTATTTTTAAGCACACAGATAGTAAAAACTTATTAATTTTTGTATTTGATATTCCTGTATGTATGTCATTTCTCATATATACAATAAAGGCCTCGTGAGAACAACAACCCATACTGATACTTTCACACATCCATCTTTTTTTACATTGCAGCACACTCAGTTTCCATGGAAATATCTTGTGTTATATATGTATTCGAATGATACGAGGAGGCATGCAGACAGCATCTTTTACAGGAAATCAGACCCAGAATATACAAGTTCACTTTTGGGATATATGCAAATGAATTCAATGTTGGCACAGGCTTTAAATCAACAAGAAATGGTGAATTGGGTGGCTGTTCCAGCATTAAAGATTAAAGGAGAGAGATTTTTGTCATGTTCAATTTCCATCTATGAATAACTCATGGAGGCCAGTAAATGCATTAAATTCTCCAATGACCTAGTGTCATTATTTTGCAATTCAACTCTTTGGTTTAAAAATAAGTATTTTTCTCTTCACCTGTCACCATGGCACCACATTTAGAAATGTATATACAACACTTTGGAACTGTAAACACTGAGTCAATGGTACCAGATAGTAAGGAATATATCATGTGACCTTAATAGGGATGCAACAATACCGATCCCAAATTCAGGTATTGGGTCCTAAACTGTGCTCATGTACTGCAACGATTAACAAATGTAACATTAGCGAGTGTCTGGTCGAGAGAGAGAGAGAGAGAGCAGTGCTCTGTGTGTGTACAGTTTATCTGTCTGTGAATAAATGCTACAACTCCTCGGTAAACAAAAGCCAAGTTCCTGTATCTTGTTTGCCAGCTCCCTGCTGGTTAAAGTGAAGGCCATTACGTTAGCTACAGCTTAGGCACACTTAAGGTGGGCTGACCTTTAAGGTGGGATGACCTTTACAGTGGACAAGCTAATCTCTGTCCTCTGAGTTTTTCACAGTATTTTTTTTATATATATTGGGTTTTTTAACAGTTGATTATTAACCTACTGCAAAGAACACATGTTAAAATGGCAGCAACAGCCTTATGTTCTCAAAGTCATTGTTAGAACTGTAATTGTTTTATTAAGCGCTCATATCGATACTCGATATCGGCAAGTACTAAAATGTAAGTACTGTGGTATGGGTGCATCCTTAAACCTTAAACCCAGATTTTTTATTTTAGCGATTGCTTTATAACAAAATATTTTTTAATATGAGGAAACTGGTGGCAGGTGACACACATCTTTGCCTGCCACAGCCAACGTTTACCTTGTATTTGGCAGGTGCTAATTTCACTCCCTGGTCAGCAGCCAGCTGAGGTGACGGATGATGTGGCAGCTGTACTTTTTGAAACATTATATAAGCAGTTAAAAATGGTAAAATACAAACAACATATATTTTACTCACTTTTATCAAGATGCCCGTCAATGTGAATCAGACATGAATTGTAGAAAATGATTCCCTCAAGAGTGCAATAAACTAGGATGAATGCAGAGGTACCATGAAGCATCTGACACTTAACCGAGCGACCTGAAGTGAATATATTGAGTGCTCGCTGTCTGATAGCAGGTATGTCTGCGTGTCTATCCAGGTTATATGAGCATTGCTTGTTTGTGTGAACCGATGTGCACCACCTGGCCTCAGTGTCGCCGGGAGCATTGCACCCTCCCAGCAGTTTCTAGATATTAGTGAAAGAATGTCTGTGGCACTATGAAACTCCAGTATAACTACTGTATTGGGAGACCTTTATTGTACTGGCCGACAAAATGATAGCTGTAGTTTAACGAGGCAAATGGCTGGACGGGACCCATGATACAACAACATTGACTAATTCAATTAGTTTGCTAATTTAAATGAGTTTTAAACTGTAATCTGCCCTGAGTTTTGGGCACCATTTTAGTTACCTGCCACATGACTGAAACATCGCTTTCAGAACCAGAATCAAATACTAATTGTTGTCAGTGATGGAGTGGAAGAACCACAGCACAAGCTAGCGGTGATGGATGAAAAGGTCCTGCTTAAAATAGCAAACTGAGAGCACAGGGTGAATCAAAATGAATGGAAAGCGATAGAAAATGCACAAGAAAATGCACGAGTGCAGAGCTTCTTTCTAACCAGCGAGGATTTGTTGTGGCGGAGAAGCAGAGCGTGTGCCCTGACTTCCCCGTTAGCTCCCCCGCGGTCAACCTTCCCGGGGAAATCCCAGTAGGCTGCCTCAATCCAAAACATGTGTAGGTAAACAACACAACCAAGACGAGACTGAGATGAGCCCCAATCCAAGGCTCATAAACACACGCACACAGCTACGTAGAGCCTGCGCTCTAGGTACCAGGTAACCCTGTGCAAGCCAGCCAGCCTGCTAAAATCAGCCAGGCGTGTGGAGAGGGAAGTGGTGCAGTGAGACTGGAGATATTTCTCCTCTATTTTAGGCAGCTTCCTAACAAGCATCCTCAGACAGGGCTGTAGGGGAGCGGGGTAACTGCTGAGCCTGGCACCACTCAAAGCCCAGAACAGAGCAGCCAGCGGGGCTAACAACCATCAGCAGCCCAACCAGCTGCTGCTGAGTGCCCCAGTCCAGGCACAAACACCCGTGGGAGGACAGCGATCAATAAAACCCACAGCTCTGGAAGATATTCGGGAAGAAATGTGTTGAGGCAAAACAGGCTCATTTAAAGCTAAACTGTCCTATCAGTGGGGTTGGAGGAGCATGCTGAATATCTCTCCAGAGAGCAAGAAGGGAGGGGATGTTACATTCACTATAAGAGGCTTTTGGATGCTCTCTGCAATTGGGAAGGTCAGAGTAATTGGCCAAATGAGAGTTCAGGCCAAACCCAGGGTGTTTCTGCATTTGTGTTTGTTTGTGTGTGTGTGTGTGTGTGTGTGTGTGTGTGTGTGTGTGTGTGTGTGTGTGTGTGTGTGTGTGTGTGTGTGTGTGTGTGTGTGTGCTCATGCATCTGTGTTAGAGAAAGAGATGGAGGAATAGAGGCAGAGTAGGAAGAGAGATGTGCAAACATCTGTTCAGTAATACGGGTAATCTGACAGTGAGAATGATGAAGTCTCACATGTTGGTGGGGGTTAAATGTTTCACAAAACGTGAATTAGCCATTTAAGGAGCAGACCTTCATGTGTTGCACATAATTATTTTCTTTACTCGTGTACTTGTTTTGGTTTTGGAAAGAATACTGTACCTCTGCTTGTTTGCAACATTCTAGTCTACCACCTCTCATTATACAGTACATCCTGTCCCCCCCCCCGAATTTAGTACAACTTTGCAAGTACCATCTTTTTTTATAAAGTTCTTAGCTAAAAATGTGATATTAAATGCCATTTTACTCATTATTTTAGGGTTCAATCAAACAAATTGGTGCCTGGTCCTGCAGACAGTGTTGCTTTCATGTGTTCAGGTTTTGATCTATCTCTGAGGTTTCTGCCCCATCTCTCTGAGTTCCCTTTTTTCTAGGTAACAATTTCACAGAGGGCCATTTTGCCTAAAAAAGATAGTTACTGGACATCAATATTGAACTCCATATGACCCCAAAACGCGTGCCATGACCTTTAATACGTCTAAAAAATGGCAAGTGTAAAAAATAATATGCACTTTCTACAATATGAATATGGCGACTCAAGCCTAGTTCACAAAAATAAATAAAAGTAAACCTGATAATCTCCCTGACAGTTCTGGGGCTCCCGGACGAAGATCAGAGGCAAATCCGCGTTGGCTCGGCGCTCGCACATTGGCGCTAGAGCGCCACGTGTGAACTGTCCAAAGACGCAAGCCGACTGTCTGCTCGGTGCCGGGCAGACACGTTTAAGATATCTGCTTTTCTAAATATCTGAACCTGTCGGGGAGGGAAACTTCGCCTCGCCTGTAGCCTGCCTGTGTGAGCTGTGTGTTGCATTTACAGTTGTTGTTGTTGGAGCTATTTCATTAGTATGATTATTTTGTTCATATTTGTTATTGTTGTATTTATTTTTGTTGACACCATTGGCTCCGGGCCAGGCACTTGTTCAGGTGACGGGATAAAGGTAGTAGGTGTGTCCCAAGGAAGGGACATGTGTTTTTTTATCAGAGCAAGACAGAGACTGCAGGAATGTTTGCTTTTGATCACGACAATAAAATCAACATAAACCTCAAATCACGACTGGACATTGGACTTCTTGCCCGTGTTACCATCCTACTGAAATGGTGCATCAGTAGCCTTTTGATGCTAGTTTTGTTTTTGATTTCTTTTCTCTTTGACAAATAGCCACTACAGTTGTTTTTGTGCCTCAGAGTGACTGATCTACATTGGGGAGACAGTAAAGCCATGTGGAAACAGCCAATCCCGTAAACACGTGTGCCGACTACAACAGCAACAGGCACGAGACAATACTACCCCTGTGTCACTTCTTGAGCGTGTTATTGTGATAAAACGTAGTTTGGAGGCCAGGCATACTCATCAGGGATTCCTCCTGGTGAAAGATCCTGTTGTGTGTGACCCCCGGTCAGTCATGTAGAGGGAAATCCACAACGACTTTAAGACTCCCGATTACAGGAGAGCATGTGTAGTGTGAACAGTACAGTGACCTGACGACTTTGAAAGTTGTTTAGTGTGAACTTGGCATAAAGTATGGTGAGGGCCAAAGGAAAGATCATTGCCGTGGTTAATAAAAACACTAAAGTGAATTGCAGATCTGACGGGATGCAAACTTTGATCTTCCACATGAAAGTCAGTTGCTGCCTTTCCTTGCTACATGAAGGGAACACTACTTCCTGTACGGCACTAAATATTAGCTCTTGACCTAAATCGTGAGGTGGGGAATCATCCAATATTGAAATAACTTCCCTGGATACGTACTAGCAGAACAATTTAATTACATTCCCCTCCATAGTGTTGAGGTGGTGCAGGAATTGCCAGGCAAAAAAAAAATAACTGGGAAAAGAAAAGAAAAAATGACCTATGTGCATGGCAAGATGCTACTAGTTGAGGGAAAACGTATTTGTAATTTGGGTGAACTGACCCTTTTTAAATTATTTACAGGCCTTTTATTTGGACACATATACTCCTCCGTATCCATGAAGACAATGTCAAGTTGAGCAGTCTGCTGGAACAAAGCCAAAGGAGTCAAGCATCCCATGTGTTGCGAGTGTGATAAGAGGTCACATATGGCTCACTTTGGGTAAAATCGGTATGTTTGCGTGTGTGTGTGGAGAGACCCCGAGTGTGTGTGCGTGTGAGGAATGCGGGAGAGATGCAACACACTCGTGGCGCGTCTGGCGGACCACAGACCTTGTGCTGTCATCCTCCGTTGAGGAGGCGCGACTGAGGTGACATTCACGTCCCCGGTAATTATCAGGACTATGATGTGGGAACATTAATGATGTATGAGGGCCCAGTGAGGGGTGAGAGCCGCGGCTTCACGGGGCCTCATTACTGAGAGACACCACCAGCGAGTGAGACTGCACTGCCACGCCCAGCCCAGACTCAACTGAGCATTTAGACTCCGACACTCTGTTTTGCTCCGATTTTTTTCTTCTGTTGTTGTCGCTGTTGTTGTCACACAATAAATTAGCTTCCAAAACACTGACGCGTTTCTGTGAACACCTACCCTTCCTTCCTCTCAAAGGCTAATCATGAATAGTTTGTTGATGCTAATTTATCCGCCCCGTACAGGGAAAAACCTCTCGGATTAACAATGTTGTCAAATTAAAGAAATCGGAGTCAGAATGCCAAATTGAGAACTTTGATCCGAGCAGTCCTCGATGTTGACCTCTTGTAACTAGAATGGACAAGATGTCTGATTATCTCTAATTAAAAATGATTAAGCACAACTTGCGGCAGTCAATGGCCATTGATTGAGGGGAATGCTGATGTGGTAAGTGTGGCCCTGTTTTGGGCTAATTCCAATAGGCCTTCAAATTTCTCATTTCAAATCAGAGAAGGTGCCCATTGACCAGATTTAAATCATTAAAGCCATCCACTGCTCTCCTGTAGGGGGATTATGGATCTCTGGGCTCCCTGCGCTGTCCGCTTCATGCATGCTGAGCAGAGGGAATAGGGAGTGGAGCCAGTGAATGTGAAAAAACGAATAAAGGATTTAAACAGAGAATAAAGACAGAGGGGGGGAAAAGTAGATTACATCTCTAGATTGTCAAACATTTGGTAATGAACCAAAGTGGGATATCAAACGGAAAGAAAGAAAGTCAACATCTTCGCGCATCACTGGATGGTTGGGAGAATTAAACCGGATAAAAGACCTTTCGTTAATCACATGTTTGCAGGCTGGCGAACAGCGCCGGTGAGTTAGTTTTGTTTTGGTTGAAGCTGTGGTACGGCTTTTTGGAGACATGTCGTCTTGCTGTCACAATCCAGAGGGCACGTGCATGACTTCATGTCTAATCAGGTGTGGTATCCATGGAAACAGAGGTAGCGGAATGTCATGTACAGCGTCTCTTCTCATAACACGTCTGGCAAACAGCGAGGCTGCGGGGCTCGTGGCCCACATAGTGCATGTTAGCTGCGTTCAGAATAACACATCCCATCACAAATACGCCGCCAAAACCCTGTTTCACAGAAAATCCTCGAGGCTTCAAGCTCAGAATCTGGTTGCATTTGGTTTCGTCTGTCTATCAATTTGTCATTTCAGCACATGAGTATATTTATAGGTCGATTGTAGTATTTTTAGACTCAGTGTGTTTAAATTTGATAAATTATTAAGCTAATCATTTAAGATTTAGTATAATTCTCCACCTAAATTCTATTCCTGAATCCTGGCAGTGTAAAGAACTCAACTAACGAGCTGAGTCTCATGCCATGCTAGCAGCTCTGCGAGGGTGCACAGCAGGGAGCTAAATGCTAATGTCGGCATGCCATTATGGGCTTAAGACAGTGCTAACATACTGACGTCCCTGATATCACTAGGAGAGGGGCAAACAATGCCCCCATAATTTCCTCTAATAATTATGATTATTTAATGAACTTATTAAAAAGTGCCCCCATTTTTTTTTATGCCCCTGGAGTTCTCCCGGTGGGGGCAAAAATTGCCCCCTAAAAAATATGCAAATGTTCTACCCTGAGCAGGTATAATGTTACCATGTTCACCATCTTAATTTAGTGTGTTAGCGTTCTACGATTTGCTTATTCGTTTTTCAGATATTTATTCATGAAGCAAATGGTATTGGGCAAACTGAAATTCTGACCTAATAGTGGCACTAAAGGAAAAGTCAGGGAAACATCAAAGTCAGTAGAATTCATCATCTTAGGACCATGGATGTCTGTACACATTTTTATGGCAAATGGGCGAAACTTGCGCGTGCATGGCTATAAAATATATATATATATATATAGTATAAAATATAGTAGCATTATAGCCAACTACCTAATTAAATATGAAAAATCCAAACAATAACAACAAATCAAGAGAAGCTCCTGTTCTTTTCTGGTCAAGTATTTAGCAGGGGATATGTGTTGGGGAACTCATGATCTATAATCTAATCTCCTGGCTATGGCCCTGCTCATAACCCACTGTAAACAAACATCCACCGGTGTGAATGAAAATGATAAGTAGATAAATCACCATCCTGCCAGCTGAACCCGGCAGTAGTTATGAAATGGAAAATATGGATGAAATGGATTATTGAGGTAATACGTTTTGAAAACCATTCACCTATATTTTTTTTTATCTCCCAATGACTGCATCTGATAGTTGGGTTGGGCTTGAACCGTTTAAAAGCCTTTCGGCTCATCTTTCCTTGATAATTATAGCATGAACCTGTTTCCACTGGAGTGTTGCTTGTGTCCACAAACTTCAGTGAAAATGGTTTAGCGTACAGGATTGACCAACACAGAGCATTTTCCTGCTTTTTCAAGTAAGTAGCTACATGAAACAAACAAACAAAGGAATATTTGCATATTCATTTCTGCAGAACACTTTAGAGGACATAGTAATTGTCCAATAAACACATTATATAAGTGGTGCCACTTTGGTGAAATAGCTTAAACCTGAATTTGAACACAACACATTTACACAGTAAGGTCCAATTGTTTTGCTCCATGCGTCCAATTGCTTTCTGATTGTTCTTATGTGCCCAAATGAGCCAGGCGGACAACATTGCAGGTTTTCGTCCGTTTACAAACTATTTCACTCTAAAATAATCCACGGTTCATCTGGATGCAGCTAACAAACCACTGAGCGGCACGAAGACTGCAATTCTAACAAAGAAAGTGTTTGAAACTACTTTTGTAAACAATGTTATACCCATTTCTCTGACCCAAGTGACAAAATAAATCCACCAATTTCACATTGAGAAAAATCTCCCATCTGATAATGGCAAGCAAAGGAGTTTGCAGTTGAGGGAACGTCATGAAGGTTTTCATGTCAGCTGACAATGTCAGAGGATAGAAGAGTCCACTAATTTCCATCATAGTTAATATAATTCTAATTTCCATCAGTGATGGATCTTTGCTTTACTTTGCAAACATACAGAAGTCTTCATCCTGTGACGCACTGGCCGAAATGATGAGACGGGAAAGATTCTGGAGAGTTCATTCAAATGCACTGCATGCTGGGAAGTACGTCTGTGAGCATAATTAAGATGTTCTTTCAGCTTACAAGTTTAACTCGGAGAGTTCTGAAGTTGATAACCAGCAAGATGAAACCGACGGAAGCATGAATAAGAACTGAGTTACAAATTAAAGGGGAATCATTCCCACTATTTGAACAGCACATGTTCAGTGTCGTGCAGTAACTCAGAGACGCGTGGGATGAACAGAGGGATGATTTTAATAAACGAAAAATGTCAAAACAAAACTTAGAGCAGGGGAGTCTAAAAATGTGTCACTAAAAATCCAAGGCAAACCAGAACAGGCAAAACAACACAAAACAGGATCAGGTAATTCAGACACGTGCACAAGCGATATGAGCATGAACAAAGCAGGGAGCACAGCAGACAAACCAACACAGACAGAGGGGAACGCGGGGTTAAATACACTGGGGAGGTGCAGGTGATTAGACACAGGAGGATTCAATCAGGGGCGGGGCAGACAATTACAGAGACGGGGAAACATTCAAAGGCAGGAAGTGAAGTGAACACAGGACACCAGAGGCAGACGCAGGGAAATTCAAAATAAAACAGGAAACAAACTCAATCAAACCCAAGATTGTGACAGCGCTACTCTGCTTGAAACAACTGCTGTAATCAGTTTCCAAGCCTCAACTGAGATTCTGTGACTCTTTGACAACACAACTCGTGAGTTTCCTGCGGTTAATAAAACAGTGCTTCCTGAGAGATCCACAGCGCAAACATTAATTTCTATAAAAAAAAATGTAATTACTTAAAAACCTGCAGCTCACCTCTCTGTGTGTCTCCCTGTTGATTGGGGTGCGACTTCTGCCAGGATTGTCTTGATAAAATGATACATGGCATTCATAAACAAACATTAGTGACATATGACTTTATCAGTCAATCAGATTTATTTGTAGCACCTTTCATACAGGTCAGTGCAAATTAAAGAGAGTTTACTCCGAAAGATAGACACAGTAATACACTTCTTTCTTTGACATTTGCAGAGACGTCTTCAGCTTCTGGCGGGACACTGATGTAAAAAGCTGATGACTCCGTCCTGTAAATCACGCCGGCTGTAGCTGACACTTCTTGTTCTATTCAAACTTTACTAACTGGGCAGATTGCTTTGCATGAACACCAACTGAGCTGAAATGTTTTTCCCCTTATTATTATTATTGCATGCAATTATAATTTGGAATACTGACGTTCACAGGAACTTGTTTTCCCACCTGTCTCTGCCCTGCTGGTTGTAGTGTTGCTCTTGTCCCTGCTCAGGCTTTCACTGTTTTCAGCATCTCCTCCTTTCTACAGGTAAAGATTTCGCTGGAGCGTCAGAAAATCAAATGTAAGTGACCAAGACATAACCGTGGAGAGAAAGGAAGATTGAACAAAATGAGTCTTAGCCCACAGCTTCTCTTAATTGCATCTGTGTGGACAGTATGTAAAGCCCAAGGCTGGAAATATCAATTAGCATGCAATATCAATTAACTACCAATCTCACAGCACATTAGTAGGGATAATAGGTTGACCCCTAATACGACCCGTCCATTTCACTTCAGTGGATCCTTCTAGACTGCTCTCTATAAACACTGCAAAAATAATGCGGAAAAGGACATTCATTATTTAAATCGTCTTCTCCTGAGGTGAGAATTAGAAGACGCAGGTATCACAGAGAAGCACAACAACGAGGAGTATTGCCATTATTTTATCCCTCGCTTCCTGCATAGTAAGCCTGTATAGCGACTGAAGGGTCTATAAATGTTCTATGCTCTGCGTCCCGTGAGTTACAATGCTCAGGGCAGGCAATAACTCACATCATTAAACATAACGAGGGCTTAGACAGAGCTTAGGCATCGGCAACAACGAAAAATAATGTCTAATCCTTCGATGATGTGGTATAATATTCTTATGGTGCCAACTGTGTCAAGGAAAGTCTTGAAACGTGACAATGCATCACAGACAAACAGAAAACAATAAACATAGCTATAAAGATGTACAAATCGGACAATGTCATGGTATCTTAATGCGATTTAGACTGCAGCAATCCTTAGAGACTTGACAGTATTGAACACAATCAACTGTTGAGGTGGCCAGAAATACAGTAAGAAATCAAGGTTCAACTTGAAAATAACAGAAACAATTCATTACGATGTCACGGAAATAGTTCAGAAGTGGTAGCCATTTAACACAGACATGTCTCCATATTTATTGGAACTCAAAAGTACCAATGAGTCATATTTCCGAGTGGGCCCTTTAAAACCAGCCAGCTCAGGAATATGGGAGCTGGTTTAAATTGAACAAATCAAGAGATGAGGATGATGCAGTTCATTGACATCTACAGTACATGCAGAGCATTTGTTCAGCTAGAAGGAGTTCATCTATTATTTTTACTCATCCATGATATGTAGATTTATGTCATTACATACCTCTGTGATTAAAGTTTCTTCAATCTGACACCAGTATGGCACACCAGACTGCTGCGAGCAAGAGATGACAATCTGTTATCTATCCGTTAACGCCATACTTTCTCCTCCACATTCATCTCTCTGTTGCAGCATGACAATCAAAATTCAGCAATTAACCTGCTCTGTCACCCCACACAGAGGGACTGCTGGACTGTAGCTGAACTTCAGAGGTGGCAAATGAATTTAAAAAAGGGACGAGGGGGTGGAGGGTAAACTAGACACGCTGTGCACTACAGACACCTGACATATTTTATCAGTAAGTAAAAGATATTTCAAAGATGCTGTGAGATAGCAAACATCACTTTTGTTTCTTATGCAAAACAATTATTGCATGTGTCAAAATTGGACATATTATTAATCCATATGTGTAAACAAAGCATTTAATGATTGCTAAATGTAATGGGAACTTTCTGCTTACTCCATTAGTAATTAAAGGTGGTGTTAGTGTTATTAATAACAGGGTTGGACAGGGTTTTCTGGCACTTCTGTATTTTAACCCTAGCCAAATAATTCTGTGGTCTAAACAGTGTGGTTGTTAGTTGTGTTTCCATCTAAAAAGAGTCAAATGTGTCTCACGGCGTCTTCTTTGTGGATTTACATCATCACCTTGCAAGTTATTACAGCCCATCATTCACTTATTCAAACAATAAATCCCTCAGAGCTCAGATACTCACTTAGTGATTTAAAACTACTGCGAGGGCCTTTAATTTTGTGTTGTTTTTGGCGGTCCCTGTGGATAAAAGTCATAGTTTTTCAGAGCGCCAGTCCCTTCAGAAAACCTCTAATTTTACTTCACCAGGCTGCGACAGTCTTCAACAACAGCGTGGTGGAAGTGTTGACTCCCAGCGAGCACCATTTGAATGAACCAAGGGGCTCAATGGTTAGCGTGCCCATCTTTCAATCAGAGGATCGGTGGTTCAAGCCCGGCTCCGCTAGTCCTTGTCGTTGCGTCCTTGAGCAAGACACTTCATCCAGAATGTCTGTGTCTATTGTGTATAGAGCAAAAATGTAAGTCGCTTTGGATAAAAGCGTCAGCTAAATGTAATGTAATGAACCATAGTATCAGATTTAGAGTCAGAACCATTTATTGCCACGTACATATTTTCACATACAAGGAATTTGTCATGGCAGGTGGTGCATAACATTAAAACAATAAACACAGTGCAATAAATAGGAGCATATTACATTTACAATAGAATATAAATTTAAAACAAAGTGCACAGACAAACAGATGACAGTACTTTAAGCTTTAAATCGACCAAAAAAACGTTTGAAAGCTCAGAGTTGGGGAAACTTTCAAAGCAGGGTTTTATTTCTTTATGATTTAATGTTAACATACACGTTGTCATATGATCCGTTGTTAATATAAAAATATTTATTAGTGCAACTTTAATACATTTATAGTACTACATGTTATCAATATACTAATAATAAACAGCTTATGGCTAAAGCATACAGCTACTGAATGGTGTTGAAGCAGCTTCTGTTTCCGTCGCAGCAGGGTTTTGTTGTGGCCTTTTCATAATGCCGTGTGGAGAGAAGTCAAGGAGGAACCTGAGACTCCAGCTTGCTCTCCAAGCAGCGTTTGAATTACATAATGTGGGTGAAATCCAATTGTCTCCAATCATCTCAGGCTCCCATGTTATCCATCACTTTTATTAGTGCTGCAGTGAGATAAGACTTTGTTATGTTTCTCGGGGAATCCATTTTCGTATGACAAAGAATTGCGATTAAATATGTTTTCACTGTCTGTGAGGTTCCTTGAATCACAAAGCTACCGGACATCTGTCCAGGTTGGTACTTCCAAAGCAGAGAAACAGGGAAGAATATAATGCTGATTTCACAAAGTTTGTTGTTTTCAAGTAACAAATCTCCCTGAAAAAGAAGAATTGGGATGACATTAAGTGTAGAGCAGGCCTGGCAAAGAGGCTGCTGTACGGCACAGGGATTTATGAAATTGAATTTCAATGGCACATTGAGCACTTCATTGAGAGCGTGCCAAAAGTGAGAAATCCTATGACGGATTGAGACAAATCACTGCCCAAATGAGCTGACAACAAGATGCCTGAGGCATTGCGTTACTATTCAATTAGCATTTAAGAGGGCTTTGGGGAGCATTGTTTTGTTCTATTTTGCAGATAAAATATGAGCATCTCCCACCGATTTCTCATTAGGGCCACTTTGAGGGTAACTCTCACCCCATTTATCTTCTCCATCGGGGACCCCTGGTGAATAGCAAGCTTCAAGTAGAGAAGAGAGGAGACATACCATTGAGTTATGCTCATTGAGAACTTAACTACTTTCTTTTAAGTTCTTATCTGGATTTGTTGATGCTGAATCCAAAGCGGACGTCTGTAAACGTGATTGTAGGGATAACAACATCCTTCCGTATTCAATCCTTTTAGGTATTGATGAGTAACCACAGTTGTGTCTCTGTCTCTTTCTCCATTGAAACGCTCAACCCAGGCTCCACTGTGTCGTCATTTTCCATCCAAAATACTGTCCATCATTTGTTATTTAATGAAGGAGTTTGAGGCAGGGCTTGACTAAAACAACTCCAACCAGCAAAAATGGCCATTTTTACATTATAAATCCTGTCCTGTCTCAGACATCAGCTCATGCGACTTTCATTTAGTTTTTCATAAATCCATTACGAAGACTAATATGCATGAGAAACCTTTCCTTCAGTCACATGGGGCATTAATCACTGGGCCTCTAATATGCTTTTGTTCTAATTATGGCAGTGGCTAGCCCAGAGCTGATAAACACCTATGACGTCTGGTTAGTGTCCCTCCTGGGCTTCTGTGTGACCAAGAAGCCAAACGACAGAAGGAAATCAACGTAGAAAAGGTCAGTTAAAGCCACTACAGAAAAGACGCCACAAAGAACACACAACTCTATTCAATCGCTACCTGCATGCACCGGTTTTTCCCCACAATCAATTTGATTTTCTCTTTTTAATTATGGCTGGATGATGATGTATGCTCCACTAATAAGACATGAATGGGAAATGAAAGGTCGGTGAGACCTAGATAAATGACTCCCATTATTTCACCAATCGGATAGAAGCCCCTCTATATGTTCTAATTTGAATGATAATAAAATTCTGAATTGCTTTGTCCTAGCAGGCCACTTTCTCCATGATAAGCAGCCTGGCAAGGTAACCTTGTCCTGTAACCCAGACTCCCATTGCCTTCTGAGAATGTAATTGCTTTAAATTAAAAGGCACAGAAAACACACACAGTTCCAGGCTGCATCTGATCCACAGATGATCCCACTTAACTCTTTCTTGATCTCACATTTCTGTTTTAAACTAAAAATATGCATTTTTGTGCATGCAACCAGGGGAATAGATCAACAGCACTGAATCAATGTAAATATAGGATTTATGTTTGGATTATTATTTAATGATATATCTGCACTTTACTTCAAGGCACATTATGTCAAAGATGACAATGTCAGACTGCATAAAGCACAAAGCATCCATTATCTGTGCTTAGAAGTCCTAAATTAATTGTTTATTTTTAGCCTGCCCATTGGCAGAGAAGGATAAGGTGGCTATGGGAGTATAAATAATAAATCACATTGTCCTTGTCTTGGAATACGTTTGAAAAGCAATGAAATGTGATAAATCGTCTTCTCCGGATTGTCTGATATTTGTGGCAGTCACTTATGAGTTGACATGTCGTGCTGTATAGGTTACTTATGGCGCAGCAGAGCAAGTCTCAGCGGGTCTATAGCACAGGAAAGGAGAAGGCAAAACAAGTCGATCGCAGTCTGTAACTGTGGAGGAGGAGCTGTCTGGATTTAACGCTTCAATCATTATATATATATATATATATATATATATATATATATATATATATATATACACACACTACTATAACGGTATAGTGCATTATCAATTAAGATAAAAACACAACCTTAATGGATCCCTGTCTGACTTGGACTGCTCGAGATATTTTTTTCCATTGTTCAAATTTAGCTAAGTGCAAGTGCAAGTTTGAGATATTGTACTTTACTTAATTAGGATCTCTATTTCATGCCACAATTCTACTTCCCTTCATTTAAGATGGAAATATTGGATTTTTGTCTTGGACAGCTGTTACCAGTTAGGGACTGCATGATAGTTATTTTGATGTATTTTCTTGAGCAAGGCCCTCCAGAGCATCATTAATATCTTCTTTTGACCCTCCCTTTGACTTGGAAAACAACTGCAACTCCCCAAAATAAAAATAAAAAATATATAACAGCATATATCAGACAAAATACTCAACTTGTCACACTGTTTTCATCTTCAGTCTGATATTGCCTCCATTCTAATCGATGTCCATCAAGGGGAATTCCATTTTCACTAATCAATCACAAGAGACCAACGTATCCGCCTGAATCTAACGACATTTGAGTAGGAGTGTGATTTATCAATCTCAGTTGTTTTGGTGGAGTTACCTAGTTGAGGAGATATCGGCCGTAGAGATGTCTGCCACGTCTCGACTATAATGGAACTATGTCACTCGTCTTGCAGTGCTCAAAGAATTAAAAAAAAGACATTTGAAAAACTCAGCAGCAAAAGTCTCAACAAAAATCATGACCCAGGTTCTCAAAATAATCCAAAAACCATGTTTTGAGCAGTTTCATGTAGGAACTATGAAACTGCTCACAACAAGGTCTATATGGACAACAATTTTACAATTAACTTGAACTCAAACTCACTGTGAAATAGTAAAAGGTGGTGAGACTAAAACACAGACCAGACTAGCCCTGGTAACAATCTGCCAATCACAAGGTAGCCACGCCCGAAAGCATAACCTCCTGTACTGTCCATTTTACTCTCAATGGGATCTTAATTTACTAAATGAACATAATGATGTATTGAAGAAGACTTGAAACCAGCGATTGAGCTCTTAAACTCGTGTTTCCAATGTTTACTGAGGGAATAATTCAAGTGAGAAGTAGAGTCATTTTCTCATCAAAACTTCAATACAATAAGACTTGTTTTTCCAACCAGAGGAGTCTCCCCCTGCTGTCTATTACAAAGAATGTATGTTTAAGGCAAATCACTGTTCTGAAGCCAGGCTGACATCAAATATAGTGAGACAAAAATAAAGTGCCCTCCCCTACTCTACCATAAAAATGTCAGACAACCCTCCCTTCAGCAAAAACAAAAGGACATGATCCTCCCTTTTCTCTGACCTTCACACTAATAATTTGTGTACACTCCTTTGCATATTAAGATTTTATCTGCATAACATGATGCATTGTTATTGATTATAATAGTCTTAATTTAAGGGTTGTTCTGTCCTTTTGTTTATTAGTAGTTGTTGTTTTTTTTCTTTCTCCTGACGTTTTTATGTGTCTGTAAAGTTCTTTTGAGATCTGCTTTCAATAAAGACCTCCAGTATATCGGTGAGTGGACTTGATCATGAGGAAATGCTTAATTAAGCGCAGGCAGACCTGAGTCGTGCCTATTTAAAGTTATAATCTTAAAGATGGCCGATTTCTTCTCTTTGGCGGCACCGAAGGCGTGTTTCTGGATCTAATCGCTTGAGATTTTTCCAGGGAATGAAAACCAGTTCTGATTCTGTAAATGCTCGAGCTTTCATCATTAGGTCACCGGCTCAGTCACCATTGTGTGACCCCATTGGGCGATAGATGACTTAACAGACATTTATTTACATGTAAATATTCAAGATTATTCCTTAAACTTTCCGGAAGAGCAGCTTTGGCTGTGATATGTCTGAGCCAATTGAATGGCTAAGTTAGTAAGCATAACTGGGTATGCATAATAATTAACTGGGAATTAGAGGTCAGCCCTTGCATATTGGAAAGCATCATACCAAACTGGAGAAATTTGTTTTTGTAATAAATAGCAATGATGTGGCATTGTGGATTCATTTATTCTGATTATGCCCGGTATTGTTCCCCTTCATGAAATTAATTGAATTCCTCATGCGTTTGAGTAAACGGACAAACGAATTAATCAAGAACTGGCAAATGGGTCTCTATTCAGCTGTGTGTGTGTGTAGTCAGAGCATATATGCCTTTAAGCACTTTCACGATAGTTCTGCCATCCAGTTATCGTTGAATATATGGACCGTGATCATATTTGCTGACCGCATTATTGCCGTTGTGTTTACATGTCTGTTTGTCTGCATAAGAATATCAGCAACATTTTGGCTATCATGATGCGCAAATAAACAGCAGAGTTTATACTATCAGAAGACTTGGCCAGATATTGCAGAGTTTTGTAAAGGAAGAGTCTATTATATTTATTGTTTTGGATCCTTGGTTTAATTTTAATTATATTTACAATGTTGTCCATGCTTTCTTTAGAGCCGATGCACAATACGTTGGTATTAAGAGCTCAAGGCAGTAAACTAAGGAGAGTAGAAAAGTAATGCCAAATGAAGAAAACATCTTCACCAGTATGTACGCAGCATTAAAAGGATGTTATCCAACTATAGAATACACAAACAGATGAGGAAAATACCACTCATCATATCAATTAAATCCTTATATTTTAATGTCACTAGTAATTTGTTGAGCTGATTAAAGCTGTGCCACTCAGTGAACTTGATAGACGTTACAGATCCTGAACTAAAACCTCCTAATTTAACATTCACAGAGCATCCCATACTGTCATTACGGGGAAGGAAGAAAAAAAATAGGAAAAGTGCTGTCAGAGACATCAATGGATTTTTTTATAACATATCAAAGCTCAGTTGCTCTGAGGACATGATAGGGTGGTATACCTGTTTTTATCTCCGAATGCTGTGCCCTGATGTTTTCTGAAGCCTGCCTACAACTGACACAGCCTTCACACTATTATCTCTCCGCTTCCTTCTTCCTCATCCCCCTCCGCCTTCTCCACTCCCCAGAACATAAAAACACTCTCTGCAAGTCCCTGTCTCAGCAGAAAATATTGAGAGATATAATAATGATGCGACACAGGGAGTAGAAACTGTTTTTGTTTTTTTAAACACACACACACTTTGTACTCCACTGCGTGCGATTTTTTTAATTTTTTTTAAGTGATTTAAAGATTATATATTTTTTTTATCTTCTCAAAATACAAACACACATATGAGACAACAACATCATCCCAGCTCGTGGAGAGCAAGAGAGGTATGTTTTAATGGAGGCAAATTTAATCGAAGTAAAGTAGCGATTATGTAAATTCCTCCACACAACAATGGGATCATCAATAAGAGTGGGATGTTCATTAGGCTCAGCCAGCTTTAATATATGGATGTTTTGGCTAACTCACAGAGGAGATTGGTAAGCAAGCTCACTCGTGTGATTTCTGTTAATCCCTCAACTGCTATTCAAACGGGTCTGCCGCAATAGGATGTTACATCTTATGCTCTTCTTACAAATCACATTAGCAGCCAATGCTGCCCATGCAAGCAACATATGGAGCTCTTTTTTGCAAGTTTGAGTCTTTATGGATTAAATATGGGACAAAATAAATATTTGTCACCAGTGGAGGAAACAAAGCTCCTGCTATGCACCGTGACATTCAAGAGGTAATTGGACCAAAATTATGTCTCCATTTGTTGATAACGACAGGATGAGAAACAAGTTATTAAGAGATCAATGAAAATTCAAATTGCAGACACTTATCACGTCTGGTTCAGGTTTCTGCCCCGAGAGAAATCAGAGTTTTTGCCTGCTTTCTTTCAAACAGACAACCTTCAAATGAATGTAATAAATAAAAATTAAATCAAATCAATGGTGCAGTTTGGGTTTTGGGACGGGGAGATGCACAATGTCTACAGAGGTATTTCAACCCCAAAAACTAAGTTGCATCAATGAAGAAGTAATGCTTAATGAGAGATAATGTTGTATTTCCATCTTAACTGTGAAGAGCACCAGCCTAAACTGCTTAATATTTGACTTGTTTCTTAAATAAAGCGGTTGTGGATGTTAAACAAAAAACAAAACAAAAAAATTGACAACTGATGGGTATATCTGTCTTCAATATCATTCTCGTAACTATTATCTCGCAGCAGAAAATTAGAAAGTTGATGTTCTTCGCTGCCAGAAGCCATATAGAAGCAGAAGTTAATGATGAAGGCTAAAGAGAAGCGAGTACACTGTAAAAGTAAATGAGAACAACTTAAGAGTATCTGATGTGGATTTTTTTTCCTCTAATGTATTGGCTTTACTTACTTAAGTCAATACATTTTTTAGAAGGGTGAGGTTTTAGCTCTGGAGACATTCTGCACTGGAGCAGAGTTGGCCATTAAAATTATCAATCCCATGTTGAAAGTGTGAACCTTGCATAACAACACAAGACATTATGCTTTGAATGTGCTAGAAACAGGCCTTGATCTTCTTTAGTTAAAAGGCTCAGTACACCCTGAATGACTACTGTCAACAGCAACTTATCAGAAGTCATCTGTACGGATTCAGTCCAGCCTCACTAAGTACTGTCTAATGAGACGGCCGACCCCGCCGGCTGAGGCAGCCCACTCAGCAGAGCACAGACAGCAATCGGTTAATGGGGGGGAAGAAAATCTAAAAATCAATGTGGACAATTTAGAAACCTTTAAGAAAGTATGAAGAAAACATATTTTCCATCTTGAGTCCCTGAATGTTTAATTGCAGTTTGACGTGGGGAGCCAACTGCCCCCTCTGCATCGCCTCACACCCCGCAGCGTCTGACCTCCTTCTTTTCTCGACGCACGCCGGCTAAAGGAAGCGCGTCAACTATTTATTTATTGCCACAAACTAGTTCCTCTCCAGCAGCGTTTTAGAGGCATCTCTGAAGAAAAACGGGAGAAGAGAGACAAGTGAAGTCAACCAAAGGCCGGCAGCATTCTGGCGGCATTGCTGCCACCGTCTCATTTCTGACCGGGTGTGCAAATACGCACTGAGGAAAAGAGAAGTACAGTGCGCGGTTGTGCGCTTTCTCTTGTGCTTTTGAGTGGCAGAATGTTCTCCATCCCATGAATACCAAGGGCAAACTGCTTCCATTATTCATAACCCAGCTGTTCTAAGGTGCTCATATTTACACTTATATTGCAGAACCAGCAAGTGGTTTTCCCTTTTTAATATGGTGGCTGCCAGTCCTCTCCGACTTCTGCAGCTGCAGGACCAGAAAGAGTTGCTCTGGGGTAAAAGGTGCTCAGTGATGGGTGGCAGGCTGGTGGATTTATAAACAAGGCCTGGTAATATCATATTTACTCTTTGAATTATTGAGCAGATTTTTATGATGCTTTTTAAACTCCACAAGAATTTGATTATAATTTGATAATAAGCCAGCTATAGTTCCCGAGGATGTCGACTTGATTGGGTTTTTCATATGGTTTAAACCGCAGCTCTGTGCCTCGCTCGGGGATGTCTGAGGAATAATGAGCGGCAGAATTTACCGGGGACAAATCTCAATCCAGTACACAACTGCAGTGATCAACAGTCATTACATGGCCACCAGCTAGCAGCCCCGGCAAATGAATAACACATGAATCCCCGTTGATGAAACATTGGAGAGTAGTTACCAGTACCCAGCTGTCTCATTGAGATAGTATCCGTCGCCAAGTGGAGCAGATCTGGTCGGAATACAAGCCAAGCAGGTGGTACGCAAGCCTCACGACACCACAGGGGCGACTGCTAACAGGTTGGGAAATGACCTGGTCCGGCCACCGCAGGCAGATTGTTTCAGTGTCTCCGTTTCCCTAATAATGTCTCACAAGGACGAAGGCAGTTTGCTGGTGTCTCTTACACAGACCCAGCCGGCCGATCACAGATAGGAGTCAGATATGTTCTCACTAGACGGCCCTAGTAGATACTGTTGCAGAGCTGTCCCTGGTGGCTAAAGAAAATCCATGGCCAGCACTGCAAGCTAGTTTCTCCTCTGCAATGGTCAGCCTGCCGGTGACTTGCGTTGTACTCTCCAATCCTGTTCAACCCCCCCCGGGATTCAAGATGAGAACATGGCCGAGAGCGGTGACAGGATGGAGTTACAGAAAGAGAGTTGAGACACATATCTTATTTATCATATGTGGTCAGACTGCACAGGAAGTTCAGGCTTAGCTGGATATAGCCATTTGTTGCTGTTGTTTTTCATCATTTTCCACCAGGGACCCATTCAGCTGACACCATCTGAGAGGCTGTAAACACATAGTGATGTGAATTATACACCTACATCACATAGAAGGGCGCCTGGACATGCATTGCTCCATGTTACAGTAGATCTATAGGCTTTATGGAATCACTATTTGCAGCACAAAGTGACATGTGATAGATTTGATGATTGAGTGAGCAGCTTGCATGTACTGCTTCCCAGTGGGTACGTACTGCTACAGTGGGTTCTGACAAATGGATGTATTTCACGTTAATGAATCATTAATGCTTTATAGATCATTTATTGTTCATAACAACAACAACAACATTTGGGTTAAGAAAACTCCCGTTGACTGGTTGGTTAGTTCTATTTTTCTAGAAGACAACTGCTGACAAATTAAAACATCCATTTATTAGCACCTTATTAACATTTACAGCTTATTAAAACCATTCATTAACTTACGAACTTACGTAACAAATTAGAGAGTGGGAAATCCACTGTTTTATTTATTATCCATTTATGTAGTAGGGAGATTTTCTTAACCCTTAAAGGAAAAACTTATTTTATACCACCACATTTGTAGTGGTTTAATGACACAGCGCCAATTTATAACTGAATTATTACAAAGTAGAAAGGGATTTTTTTCAACCCTTATATTTATTTAAGGTTTAAGAGGTTGTATCATTAGTGGTTTATAAAGCAGTAATACATTACTATTTAATAAAGCCATTGGTTTGAAGCCCATTATTAAAAGGGAGCCTTATTAAAAAGTGGTACCATGATATAATAGTCCTATTAAAACACTGAAAAGTAACATTCCCTCATATATCATGATGTCAAATATCTCATACTTTTTCCCAAGAAAATGCTGCAGTGCTAACGGAGCTGCGATGCGAGACTCCGAGCAGAAGATGGCTATGCATCAACATGTCTGCACACAGGTAAGACCAAGACGCTGATACGTCAGAGATAAATGGGTCATGGCTGCTCACGGGGCGACGGAGCAGCAGACAAAGATGCAGAGGTGGGGGAACAGTGGAGGGCGTCACGACGGGCGCGGTGCATCATTTGCATGGCTGCGGCTTAAGTTTTGTTGTTGTAATTGTTGTTGTCAGTGTTGTTGAGTCACAGGAGAGCGGCGGAGGTGATGATGTCACAGAGACTGTCTGGCATGTAGGGCAGCAGCTGCCTCATTTCGGAGCCGTTCCACATTTTTGCGCATCGTTGTGAAGGAGATGTCATCTGAGCAGAAACCTATCCGACAGCTGAGAGTGAAATGAGGTGAGAAATCAAAGTCACTTTCTATTTGGGAACGTCTCCGTGGTGCCTATCTGCAGGCTGAGATCACCAACAACCTCCCTGCCTCCCTCTCTTTCCATTCCCTCTCTCTCTCCCTCTCTCTCTCTCCCTCCCTCTTTCCCTGTGGTTCCACGCAGGAAGGGCCCCATCCCCTGCTCTCTGAAATAAAATGTTATTATTGAGTGCAAAGGAGCACATACACATCCAACATCGGCGCCTGCAACTAGTTATATGTATCAATTCTCCAATTTCTGTGGAAATAATTTGTTCTTGTTAGTGCTGAAAATGCACGAAAAACAATTACATCTCTGTATGAAAAGACTGCAGGACAAGTGCAGTTAGACAGTATAATTTCCTTTCCCTCAGGCTGTCTTGCCACAATATGTTAAATAGATAAGCCCCATAATAACTGTGATCTATGTCTATATTTAAGTGACATTAATAGTTAAAGAAGCCTCATTTTGCGCTTGTTTACTTTTAACAGGACTTTCCCCCAGAGAAACTTGCGTGTAAACACTTTATAGCTTTTCCTCACTACCAACAGGAGAGTAACCCGTTACTGGACGAGGAAAGTAGCAGGATGGATGGCTCCTCTCACGGTCTGTCTATTAGTTTTCATTAGGCGGCCCAGGGAAACCTGGAGATTTATAGGGCACATTTGCTTTAAATTCAGCCCTGCAGGGTTTCACCTGATTGCTGCATGGGACAGACAATGATCAGCTCCCATCCGTCTCAACACTCCACCCCCATTTCCATAAATTCTACACGTCTGTGGTAGACCGGGAGCCTGTCATAGTCTGCAATGTCACGGCGAAGACATCCAGCCCAGCTGGACTTCTAGTTGCTCCAGCTTACTCCGCCAGGCCTCAGCGTGGATCACTGCTGACAGATCCGCACCTCCAGTTGTTCGTGTTCGAACACATGTCAATCAGGACCGTTCAGGAAAACAAAAAAAACTTTCATGCACGAACCATACGAGCTATTGACTTGCTGGATGACCAGCAGAGGGGGGGGGATGGCCATTTTCTCCGAATTAAAATAATTAAGCCACTCGCTGAAACATTATTCCAGCCACCATTCACACAGAGTGCCCATTATTCACCAAACAAATGGTGAGATGAAACGGGCGAGAAACTTTTTTGAAATCACTTGATTGTAATCTCTCTTCTATGAAGTGAAGGGCTAACACCTTTTCATTTATATTTGTTGCACTTGTTTTCTGACTTTGAGTGATCATTCCCCGATCGTTATTCCAAACTTGTCTCAGAGAGGATGTGATTGCTTCCATTATGCTAAGCAATGTCATACAGCGCGTCCAATGATTAATCTGAACTGGCATGGTGATATAGGATTTCCTCCCCACAGCGGGATCGATAGCCTCTTCCTCAGCTGGGTAAAGTCTGAGATTTCATTAACCCATTTAGAAAGACTTGACCATCTTTTGTGAGTTATTGTAAAAGGGTACGAAGGCCAAATGCATTCTTTAGCAGAGATGACGTCCTCTAGGGTTGGCATTTTTTCCTCGTTGGCTGTTAGCCTACAGAATAGAAATGATGATGATGATGATTTATATGCATATCAGTCAATGGCAGATAAATCCCTGTGTTTAACCAATCAATAACGCTGCGATCCATCAATTGCGTTTCACTATTCCTGTCAGAGACGCTCACCTTCTTTAAACAATATTTTGTATTCACCGCACTGGTCATGAATAAATGTTTTGCTTCGAAATTCGAAAGCTCCCATTTTGTTGGCAGCCATGTTACTTCAGACCTCCTCCATGTTTTATTCATATTGCTTCCGTCCGGGCGGCCAAACTTAAAAGCAGCATTGCATTTGATCCCTCTGATGTTTTCATGAGATCACTCTCAGTCCGAAAGCATGTTTTCCACCTCTCTGTCAACTTTTTCATTCAACCTCGATGACTGAGCCCCATCTGTTTCCACAAAATTAAGCTACAACACATTAGCATCAGAGGAGTCTATCCGCCCAGCAGCCTGGTGTGGTTGTGAAAGAAGCAGGCTGCAGCCAGCATCATATGCGTCTGAGTGGCCCTGTCTGAGTCATTCCACCCAGTGAGCTGCTCCTCACGGCTTGTTCTCGAGGCGAGCAGCTTTCCTTCTCTGTCTGATTGTTGCTCCTGTGGAGCTGAACCGCCTTCTGTTACCAGGCCTGAGGGACAGTCTACCTCGTTCACACACCAAAAAAAGAGGGGTGAAAATCAATTCCTCATTAAACAAATTTGTAAAGGCTGCATCAAAAGGTGTTCAACATTTGCTTTGGCACAGCTGTCAGCTTGATGCGACCTTGAGAATACGATGCGCCGCCTGACAAATCGCGAGCATGCCTGTTGAGGAAGAAGGTGTTGCTTTTGTCTTACTCTTGATTGATAGTTGGGTCATCGCTCCCTTCACTTTCTAACACGGAGAAACAATGGCTCCGCGATGCACAAATCAATAGGAGGGTGTGTGTCCATGTGTGTGTTTGTCTGTCTGACTGCTAAAGTCTGGATATTTGCGAATGTAAATTAAACTCAAAAAGCAAATAAGCAAGTGTGTAGTGAGAGAAAGAAAGGCCAAAGAAGACTAGAAGAAACTCTGAAGTCCCGTCACAGGCCAGGGGAGGGAATGTCATCTTCTCCACGTCCTCTCCTGGCAGAGGAGTGGAATTACCCATCCTTATGTGCTCGTACATCTTTTCTTTTACAGATGACCAGCTTTCTCCTTTGGAATTGACACCCACAATTTATACTCATTTCACTGCTCTCCACAGGCCGCACAAGGGCTCCTTGCTGAGGTGTACCTGCCACAGCTATCAATAGAGTAGGTCGTCATGGGCTAGCTAATGCAGCCCACTCCCACTGAGGTAATCCTTCAGAGGCGTCCCGCGGCCTGGGAGAAATGTCAGTGCGCTGCTGCGAGGATCAGTCTACCCTTGCATAGCGAGATGGAGATATATCTTATTTAAGCCTGATTTAATTTGGGCTTTTTGGCACTGGTGAGCGGGAGTGTTGTGTGTAGAACAGAGGGTGGGAGCTGGGGATGCAAAAAGTCTGTCTTTATTTAGAGGAACTGGCTTTGGTACAACGCGGGCCAGATGCACCGCAAACCGAACTGACAGATGTAGTGGACACAGATATTTCTCTGCTCAGATTACCACCTGCACGGCCATATGAATATTTACTGAATGCTGGAGTGTCTGCTGTAATGCGCTGTCACGATCGACTGTATTCTGCCATGTTGCACTGTATATGCGGAATGTTGGCAGTGTTTGAAAGCGTAACATTGATAATTCATTATGCTCACTGGGGGATTGACTCAAAACTTATGAATAAAACTTTGTGAAACCTCTAGTTTCACCAGGTTTTCACCGGCGTTGTTGGTCCTCTATGGAGGACCGTAAATGACTTAATTATAAATAAATAAATAAATAAATGCAGGAATAAATACAGGAATAAATAAATAAATGCTTAAATAAATGTATAAATAAATAAATAAATACAGGAATAAATAAATAAATGCTTAAATAAATGTATAAATAAATAAATAAATACAGGAATAAATAAATAAATGCTTAAATAAATGTATAAATAAATAAATAAATACAGGAATATATAAATATAAGTTATACCTAAACAGGACATCATTAAATAAATCTATTTCTACATTTCTGTATTTCTTCATTTATTTATGCCTGTATTTATGTGTCCACACGTATTTCTTCATTTATTTATTTCTGTATTTCTGTGTCCTTGTATGCAAATGAGCTGGGGCGGTCTGAACCTCATTGTTAAACAGGATTGGTCAAGTAGGAGAGCAAGACAGAAGCAACCAATCCCTTCACATGGCCCCTGTAGATTAAGTCAAAAAGCTGTCTAGGCCAGGTGACCATATCCATAACACCAAAAAGGAGGACACTATGCAGTATTTTGTGAGGCTGTGAATAATTGCACAGGAGGGGTGCAGTTTGATTTTATTAAATATGAAGAGAGATGTGAGCCCTTTTTACTGTAATTGATCTCCTTGGAGCAGGCCTGGCCAACCCGCGGCTCCCGAGCCGCATGCGGCTCTTTGCCTGGTTTCATGCGGCTCTTACGTTCATATCCAAGTTTGTGTTTGTGTTATTTATTTTTCTTTTTAAATCTTTTTATTGATTTTGCAAAAAATACGTCGACCCATTTAATGCGGAGACGGACTGTTTGAAAGCCCCGCTAGTCTCAGCTTCTCTGATGCACCTTGAAATATTTCGGCAAACTTCTCCTCAGACCTCAATGCTTGTATTGTGTGAATTACACCATCAGTAGCTTGTAGGCTGTGGTCCAGGCTTTCTTCTTGCAGAGCGTTTGATGAAACTCTCTCCCTCTCCCTCCCTCTCCCTCTCTCTCTCTCCCCCTCTCTCCCCCTCTCCATCAAACGTCAGTAAACAGCTGGACAAGGCTTTGAAATCACGGATTTCGTGAGTTTTTAGTTTGTTTATTTTTTAGGAAACGTCGGACCAGTTGCGACGTAATGTTTTCAGCGGCGCTAATGTTGTGGTTCATTTATCACCAAACAACGTCGGGGGATTGCACAAACACGTCATCACCTGTTTGTCTGATGCTGCGGGTCAGAGCAGAAGTAGCTGCACCTGTTTAGCGCTCAGCTGCATGAGCACTACGTGGAGGAGGAGGAGGAGGAGGGGCTGTCGGGCGAAATTCTCACAATAACTCAAGTAAATGCCCCGTCAGATATCAAACACATTTGGGGGGAATTGATGACAGAGAGAGTCATTTTTATTCTTAAATACTGATGAATGAAGAAAAACATTGGGCTCCAGCAGAAGGGGCACTTTTCTCATCCAGGGCAAAAGGGCAGGTTGAGCACCACTAGGGATCAGCGGATCATTTCTAAAAGTCCTGCCGGGATCAGGCTGCTCTCGGCGGGCAGCACAGCGCTGACGGCCCGGTGATGCGGGACTCACGGTCCCGCGAGCAGGAACTCAACTCGTCGGCGTATCTTTTTAAGTCAGCTGATTCTTGAATAACCGATCACAGATTTGATGCTTAAACAACTAACTTCTCGCCTGAAAACATCCTAAAAGTACATGTTGTGACTCAACAACAGTAGTATTCAGAGAACGTCAACGTTCAGTTGTGAGTTTCCTCATCAAGTACAGAGAAGAACGCTATTGAGAAACGGCTGCTGGAGACATCTCAGCGCTGATTGGCCAAGACTCATCAAAGATCTTCTATTATGAAGATCACGACCACTCCAATCTCAGAAACGCTGGCCGGCCAGTTCACATATTTTGATTTCAAAACGGCGAATTTCGCCATAAGGTGACAAGTTTGCAGGTCTGCAAAAAGGAGGACAAATACGCGTCCGGCTTGATGCTGCACCGGACCCGGACAGGGCATTGGAAATCCGGACTTCTGCTAACGGTTAGCTGAGCTTGCCAACTTCAACAACATGTGCAAGGCATAAGTAGTAGAGCACAACATACCAGGAGCATCACACTCCTGTGACCAATCATGCTTTAGACAGAGGTTCGGACCGCCCACCTCATTTGCATACAAGGACACAGAAATACAAGGCATAAATAAATGTATAAATACGTGTGGACACATAAATACAGGCATAAATAAATGAATAAATACAGAAATGTAGAAATAGATTTATTTAATGATGTCCTGTTTAGGTATAACTTATATTTATATATTCCTGTATTTATTTATTTATTTATACATTTATTTAAGCATTTATTTATTTATTCCTGTATTTATTTATTTATTTATACATTTATTTAAGCATTTATTTATTTATTACTGCATTTATTTATTTATTTATACATTTATTTAAGCATTTATTTATTTATTCCTGTATTTATTCCTGCATTTATTTATTTATTTATTTATACTTAAGTCATTTTCAGTCCTCCATAGTCCTCTGCAGTGAAGACGGTCCACTGGGTTAAAACGGTGGTTCACGTTAGAGTCTTGCAGAGCGGTTGCACAGGCTAACAAACTTTGTGTGGGGAAAAAAAAACATCTGTTTTAAAAGGATACCAAAGATTTTCCATATTTTGGGCAACTACCAAAAAAACAGTGTCCACGTCTACTCTCTCATGGCTGCGTTGACCTACTGATTCCCCGCCCTCAGCCCTCAGCCTGTAATTTCTCTTTCCTTTTAATTTAGCTGTGTTCGTAACATTTCTGAACATTTCTCTGCCCAAAGCGGTCACTCCTCTGCCTTTCTGAGTCAGAAGCTCAGAAAGCTCCACTAAATTAAAATACTTTGCCCATTCTCAGACTAGACTGAAGATCGCCAAACTCGCTGGCTACTGTTGTTGAGGGGCAAATTTCGACAAACAGACAAATCCTGCTATTTACACCTTTACATTTTTAACTGATTATAAAAATAACCCTCTTATCTGTCTTTTGTATGCATGGCTTCAGATACGTCATGAGTTTGGAGCAGCGTTGGGAGAAG
The DNA here is from genome assembly GCA_038501785.1 of Myoxocephalus aenaeus. Classification (NCBI taxonomy): domain Eukaryota; kingdom Metazoa; phylum Chordata; class Actinopteri; order Perciformes; family Cottidae; genus Myoxocephalus; species Myoxocephalus aenaeus. The sequence goes on along the minus strand of JBAMJR010000161.1, from coordinate 6,017,635 downwards.
TGTTCCAGCTCTCTATTTTCAGTCTAACCCATACTGACAGAGGAAGCTCTACAACAGAGGACCAGCTTCCAGCAGACTGTACTCTGCTGGGAGAGCAAGGGTCTTCTCTTCTTTGTGGTATTAATTAAGAATGCATTTATGCATTCTTAATTAATAAATCAATAAAAACTCATTCTGCTGACAAAGTAAACACTTTTCTCAATACTACGAAGGTCCTCGTGACCTGATTTGATTATCTCCATCTGTTTCTTCTGTTATTTGTTTATGCTGTGAGTAATGTACTGTAGTGTTAATGCTTGGAGGCCACTAATAACTTCATATATCTATGTCTCCTATCCTTCTAATGAAAGTGCAAAGGCATCCAACCTCTGTATTGACCTCCCTGTCTGGCAGATGGCTTCATAGCCTGGCACTCGAGTCTGCTGATTTCCGCCTCAATGCAAACAACGCTCACAATCAGCGCTAGGGCTGTCAACGAATAATCGAAATTCGAATATATATTCGAATAGTTGTTAAAAACAGAATTTCGAATGTGAAAATTAATATTCGAATGTAAAAAAAAAAAATATATATAGTATAATTATCGTGAATCTGGCAACCCCCGCCGCGGCCGCGATGAAGTGTCCTCTTTTTGTGTGTGTGTGTGTGTGTGTGTGTGTGTGTGTGTGTGTGTGTGTGTGTGTGTGTGTGTGTGTGTGTGTGTGTGTGTGTGTGTGTGACGAGCCGTTCGGGGCAGAGTCTATGACCCGGAGCAGACGTGAAGCTGGTTGAGGCTTTCACGGGGTTTTGCTGTTGTTTTGGCGTAGGCTGCGGCCCACAGTAGCCTGGTCTATGTTCCCTTAATAAACACCCTATAAGCCATCTAACGTCTCGTAGCTTTCCTGACCCAGGGTCGCTACGCTATGTAAGCTAGAGTTAGCTTACCATTCAACGAGTGAACACCTAAATTGAAGAATTTTGTATTTACACATATATTCGAATATGTTCGAATATATGTGTTTTTTTAAAGAGAATATTCGAACATCATTTTTTTGCAATTTTGACAGCCCTAATCAGCGCTGTAATAGCTTTTCTTCCACCGCGTCAGCCATGGTAACAATCCTCTGTAATAACTACTGATACAGTACAGTGGACAGGGGGAGATGAAGAAATGTTCAGCAAAACAAAGAGACCCTGTCGGCTGATGCGGCCATCTACAGGACTGAGGATGGGTCAATAACAGACGGGAGGATGAATTGTTGGCCTTGTTAGCCATGAGTGGATGGGAGATGGATATGAGCATTGTCAGAGAGGGCAGCAAATCCCAGTCCATATCTCGCAAACATACTATTTGTTTCACACAGAGAGCATTGTGTTGATGGTGAAAAAGGACTCTCATGGTCTGGCCTGCTCCTTTTCTTGGAAAGGATCACGGTTAACAGTTCAGGGTAAGTGAAAGAAAGAAATAACCCTATTATTCCATTATATCTCCATTGCTGCAGAGTACGAGATTGTCTGTGTAATACATGAACATCGCAGTGAATAGATCAATCAACATGTAAAAAGGAAATGCAACAGGAAGAAAATACCATGTACACAACAATCTCTTCCTCCTTTTCTCTCACCTCCCTTTCTCTCTCTTTTTCTCTCTCTTTCTCTCACACACACACACACGCACACGCACACACTCAGACACACACTGAGATATTTGCGGTATTTTCAGACCTGTTGTCTGGGAGACCATTCCTTGTTTAGACGTGTTGTCAAGGAAACAAAGATGGAAAAAAAAGCTGTTTGCTGAAATGTTTTGAAAATCCATCTGCTCGGTTGGAACAAGGAAAAAGTAACGCTGGACCCTAGTTGGATGAGTGCTTCCAATAAAATACATCTTCCAAAGGGAAAGGGGTTTTATTGATTTTGCAACTGTGTTATTAATATAAAATGGAGCCTGGTTGTTGTAAATAAGCCCGGTGACTTCTTTTTATTGCAGTCCAGCTGAACCTTTTACCTATTGAGCTGAAAATTGTGTGGGACAAAACTCTACAATAAAAGTCAAGATAATTGATGCCTACTTGGCCACCCTTCTCTATAATTCTGAATAACAGGATGTGCAAATGTTTACAATCATCAATGATTACTGGTGAAAGGTTAAACTGATTTAATCCGTCAGTCCAATTTTCTACAGCATCCAGGAAAATACTACACAGACCTGGGGATTATGGAGCTGCTGGTTAGGGACGCTGAATGATCAGATTGTTGCGTCGGGAGAATAATAGCATGTTCTACATAAGGAGTCACAGCATAATTTCATTGCAGTTGCGTTACCCAGGAGAACGGCAGCAGCTGGACATCTGAGGGAGCAGACACGCTGCATATTGTGCAAGAAATAAAAATAAAATAAAAACCTAGTGTGGCCTAAATAACTTCCCACAGCCTGGTTCCCTCCCTTTTCACACAACCCCTGATTCTGTCACATCTTCCCTGTTCTACTCCGCTGCTCCCCTTCCCCCATATCTCCCCGTTTCACATTGTATGTTCAGAAATGTAGTCATTCAATAATCATATCCTCCTGTTGCCCACGTGCCGATAAACCTCGCAAGCACAATTTCCAATCTTCCTCTGACAATCGCAAGTTGTGAGGATGAATCATTCATCCATTCAGCATGAGAATTTCTTCTGAACTGCCCCCCGGCTGCGAGGTTCAGGCGGATGCATGGTTGGGATTTGGGCACGGCCACGTCCCCGGTGTCACCTGGTGCTGATCTGTGGCAATCAGGACTGACGGCAGCAATCACAAGAGGGACAACCTGCACACGGAGGGCCACATCAAACCTCATCAACACTGCAGCAATATTTGTTCAGGAATCCTCCTACTTGCTTTTTTTTTCTTGCTTTTTTAATTTCCCTTCCACTTCAGACACTCCTGTGGATTCTGTTAAGAGCAGAGGCTGAGGCGCCATCACATGCTGTGATGCTTCTGTGCGACTCGGGACACATCAGCTTCCCCCTTGGTTGCAGCCGAGTGAGAAAGCCCTGTCAACACGCCCAACACAAGGGGCTCGTCTAAAGTAGTAGAGGGAGACAGAGGAGAGAGGTGGAGGATGACAGAGGGAAGGAGGCGGGAGAGGGGAGCTAGGATGCAGGAGAAGTGGAGGTCATTGAGGGATCTGACAGGGGAGGGCAATGCCAAGCCTCATTTAGAATTCACTCCCTGAGAAGCAGCTGTTACATCTTTTATTGGAGGAACAAAAGAATGCCGTGCTATTTTCATATGAGAGCAATTTTCTTAAGAGAGTAGCATCTAAAAGGGACAAGGGGGAAACAGCAGTGTGCGAGGAAAAAACTAAATTCTTCTTTCAAGAATACAACGGCTGCCAACATGCGGCTCATTACTTGCTGCTTGGTGCTTGTTGTCTGCAGTGCTGGTTCTCACCCTGTCATTGTTTGGGTCAGAAGCCATCTCAGATGGATAGCCAGGAGAGCTTCCAACAATTCCAGACAAATCAATACCTGAGATCCGGTTTTATTTCTGCAATAACCCTCTTGCCTTGAAAATACACGTTTGGCAAACTTGCTCCATCTGAGTTTCATTTAATTAAAACAAGGAATTGCTCAAGCTTAAAGTCTAATAACTGTAAGACAACATCTTACAAGTGCACACGGAAAAAAAGACACTGCATTGTGAGAAGACATTTCTCTGAGTCTCTGAAAATGAAAATGAAAATTGCAGTTGCAGCCTCCCACTTTAGGTCAGCAACCGTGATTCAAAAAACTCATTATGACTTCCTTGCTTGGCCTTTTAATAGACTGTGGAGGTAAATGACAGGACGGTCCACCACTGGTTGGAAGGCTGGTGGGCAAATCCATGTTGTTGGACCGATGAGATGGAAGTCTTCAAACAACAAGCGAGCAGAAGAAAGCAAATGAAGGGCCTGCCGGTTTTTATATCTAGTAAGAAAGCTATAATAAATGACCATGTTGATGTCAGTAATAATACGACAGCTACCAATTTAAAAAATGCACTACTACATTCAGAGTGAACTTAAATGAACTAAAACTGGCCAGCCTGGTGGCCTACTTCTGTGGCTGGATGAAGGCCAGCAGCTGAAGCACGTTGGTTAGATGTCATATTGTTCTGTGAATGAGCCATTTAATAGAGGCTTTTTAATCTTGTCGCTGTGTCTTGGCTAGATACTTTCCTTGGCTCCCGTCTCTCAGTTAACAGTGACTGTTTCATCCCCTCACCAAACAGCACTCGTGTGATTATACGCCCCCACGCTTGCCACATATTTAATATAGAGTATTTTTTAAAAGTAGTCCACTGATTTAGCATTGCTGTACTATAACATTGCCAGACTCATCAGTTTAAAATCAAAATCGATGCAGCAGATCCAGTGATATCATGGAATAAATAAAGTAGAATACTTAACTCAATTAAAAGTACTGTATTTGTGTATAAATGTAAATTAAAGTAAAAATGTAAACAATACCAACTTTACATTGACATAAGTATATGCTGTGTATGGTATATAAGTATATGCCCCCCCCCCCCCACACACACACACACACACACACGTGACCGTGACATTACATTGCAGAAGACATTTACAGTAGCCTTAAAAGTAAAATAAGATGCTTTGACATGTCATGGTATTCACATCATACCACAGACCTTCTGTCCAAACCAACAACAGTATTCATTTTCCATCACGGCCCTCTGCACACGGCTCATTATCAACTACACAACGGTCATCCTGTACATAGCCTCACCAGAATTAATCAGAAAAGAGGACAAAACTCAAGACAATCCAACAAAGAAATAGCAAACAATAAATAGCGTCTATGGACACCGCGGCGGGCGTCACACAAAGCCTGCCAGCTGCCACTTCTTATGGACTCAACAGCAGAATAAAATATCACCATAACACATGAAAACATCCACAGCGGCCGCTGCACACAGGTGTTAAAACGAGCTCACCTGTCTGCGCGTCACGAAGTCCTCCTCAGTCCGCGCGAGCTTCAGCTTCTCAGCTCCTTCTCAAAAACACAAGTCCAATCGGCCTCTCTTCAGTCCAGTCCGGACGTCTCGGTCCCGCCGCACGCCTCAACGTTTTCAGCCCTTTTTTTGAGTGGAAAGACACTCTGCGGTCACCGTGACAAAATCCTCACAAACCTCGCTGAAGGTCACTAAAGAAATTGGCAGTGAGGTCAGAGGTCACCCCCGAGCATTTAGCATGTTAGCTAGACGCTGCACTGCACTCGTGGCAGGTGTGTTTGATTTGAGGGTCTAGTGGCATATTGACCTCCTCAGTGCCAGTCAAAGGTCCAAACAACAATACAACAATTTCTTCCTGTCTCAAACACATGAACAAGGCTTTACACTTTAACCCATAATGGTCTTATTATTATATTAGTATTATATTGCTTGTTTGTACGGTTCACTTACTGCTATTCCCAGCTGAGGTGCGACTGCACAATACTTAAAGGGCCAGTGTGTAGGATTTTGGGGAGCCACTAGCAGAAATAGAATAGGCTATAATATTCAAAACTATATTTTCAAAAGTGTATAATCACCTGAAACTTAGAATTTACGTTAGCTGTTTTCGTTAGCTTGGAATGAGCCCTTCATTCCTACATAGAGCACCTCCAGGTCCTCGCTTTGGCTTCTGCCATTGAACAGCTGTGTTTCTCCAGTAGCCCAGAATAGACAAACCAAATAATGAGTCAACTGAGAGCATTTCACGTTTTACATTACCTGAAGGTCACCGCAGTCCTCCGACACGATACATAATAATAATAATAATAATAATAATAATAATAATAATAATAATAATACATGTTATTTGTATAGCGCTCAATAAGGTACTCAAAGGCACTTTACATGGTAAAAACAGAAACAATAAAAGCAATTACCATATGAACAATTAATATGACATAACAGTCATCTGTAAACAAAACCATTAATAACAAGCATCACAGGTTAAAAGCAGATTTAAATAGATTAAATACATGCGTCAATTCCTGTGAATCAACAATGGGGTTTGATTTCATGTTAATGCAAAGGAATATAACAAGTCAGTATATAGTACGTCAGGATAATTCGGCCTCTGCTGCAATGATTTTGACCATTGCTTTTAAACTGTACCTTACAAATCTCTTCATTGCCAATTTTGTAAGAGTAACAGAGGAGTAGATACCCTCAGGGAGCAATACACGCAATTGACATAAGCAATAAGTGTTTTCTACTTTTTTTTGCAATAATAACAAGCACTAGCTGCACCTGCATCTGGCATGCTATATAGCGAAACACATACACAATTAATGAGATGTTTTCGTGTCAGTTTGGTCTTTGCTGAATGGCAAAGCCTGTTGATGTCCACAGGTTCAAAGGCAAAGCTAGTTAGTCCGTCTCAGATGCTGCTCACAGTAGGATGGGCAAGATCAATCAGAAGTAATCTAAGAAATGTCAAACTTCCATTTTGTTTAGCCTCAACAACGGCTAAGGAGAGGAGAGATGAATCATCACTTTTAATTATGAAGCCCATTAAGTTTTGATCTGTGTGAAAGCTATGTCAATAGAAAGATACTATTATCACCCAACCATAGCCAGTTTTCCTGGAATTAATTTCCTGGTATCTGCTGTCAAATATCATAATACCCTGTGAATAACAACTATGATGATTTTCACATTGCAGGGCTATCGCAGGACATATGGCAGACAAATGAAGAAATATCAAAGGACATTCAGCAGACACCTTGGACAGTTGTTTGTGTGTGGTGGCTTATCATGAAATAGAAATAGCTGCTTGCCAGGCTGCATGATTACAATGGACTGTTGGTAAGAACATTTCCATAAGGCACATTTCAGACATGTTTTAATGTTTCTTTTGAACTGTAAATCATAATTTAGGGCTAAGCAGCATCACTGGTATTATATAGTTTTCTTCTGATGTGCTGAAGGATGAAATATGTTCCTGAAATCGGAACAGAAAAGAAATTATTCATGGAAATGGAAATCAAGTGTTAATGTAATAATATTTCTCTGCCTCTCACAACTTAAAGACATTGTGATACATCATCCTCATCCGCACAGCACCTTGAATCTTCTGCTCGGACAGAAAAAAAAAGAGAAGAGACGGATGATTTTCTCTGTGAGGCACAATAGAAGGATTTGCATTTGTCACCTACCAGGATAACAAGATTATGTTTTATGATTAGATTTTCCTCAAGTGGTGTCAAATGCTTCCCTGATCATGATGAGAAATAAGTGGATTAATATGTTCGGACTCTGGAGAAGTAGCGAGTTTGCCAAGAGGTAAAGAGGTCACCCAATTACCAGTGTTGTCAGTTTGATCCCTGCCACTTGGAGCTGGGTCTGCTTCAGCTGCCAGTTACTGGAGGTTAGCCGGAGTCACAGTGGTTGCTACTTTACACTTGTGATGTGCTGATAGTCTGAGCAAGACACCAGACTCCTTGTTGCCCTCTAAAGCAGAGTAAATGTTGCTTGGTAACTATAAATGTATCTGAGAGAGGTAAACAAGACGGAACTGAAATGAAGTTGCTGTAAAGTGGCTCAACTCTTTCCTTAGGAATAACCAGACCAAGTCCGAGCTGTTACTTAGCTACCAAGAAAACTTAAATAAAATACGCTATTTTGGTGTTTTGTCCTGTTCGTATTTGAAGTGCCGCTTCAAGATTTTTTAACTACGTATAGCTCTCCACCACTTTGGTTCAAATTGAAATAGCTCAGCCTCAGTCCTACTTTGTGTTTAGTGCGAATTAGCAAATGCTATCCGGCTAACAGACGCTGAATGTCTGCATGGGGTCAACCTTTCCTATGGGATGGTTTAGTTTGGCGACACAAACCTACTTCTAGATAACCTAAATCCCCCTCTTGTGTATTGGCCAGCCATTCATTTCATAAAATAAATAATAAAACTGTAACTGTAAATCAAAAGGGGATTCAAGCGAATTATCTAAATTAATCTGATGATTTATCAAAGTCATAAATTCCGTCAGCCACTCAGTGTTTTAGTGGGGGGTTTTAAACATAATTTAGAGCCATATTCTCCATTAAACCAATATAAGTTTTGAGTTTCTGCAGCCTAGTCAGACAGTCAGCAAATGAGCATTACCGATTGTACAAAGTCTTGTCACAACTTTGCAGATAATTGCTGCCTCTTGCTAAAAAGCTGCAAACTAATAGGCACATATGACTACACTTGGCAAAGCTTTATTATTTTCATTCCAGTCGTGTTGTTGAGAGTCTCTCTCACACCTGACTGCTCAGTCTCATCCCAGATGAGCAGACGACAACATCTGGAGTCTTACGGAGAGGAAAAGCTCTGAGGACAGAGAGAAAATACAGAACAATCCCTCCTCCACACGCACGTACATTCACGTACACGAGTAAAACATGTGTCAGGTGATTAAAAGGTAAAGCCTTCTCCGTCTGAAAAAAAAACGCATCCCATCTCTGTTGCTGTCTGATGAGATTTCTTTCTGCTGTTCCTATTTTAAACTGATGATCAGTGCTCGGAACAAAATTGGAATCCTTTAAAAAGAATCACTTTCAGACAGACAAGATATTATGCTGCATGACTACTCAGACAGTATTATGCAGAGAATGACACTCCATTATTCTTTCAGTCTGAGCAAACTGTTGTTTATGGTTTAAAGCACAGGCGAATAGAAAGGGAGACAGCTACTTTTCTTTTAAGTGCATTACAATTGGAATGTAAAGCTCTGTTCATTGTGCTCAAAGAAAACAGAACATGTTTATCTTGTCCTCTCTATCTATCTGGACTGCACCCCCTCTGTGAGTCATTATTACGAGACGTTTGACAATATTGTTCTTGTTACATTCCTGCCAATAAAGCATATTGAATTGAATTGAACTGAAATGAGTAAAATCAATTTGATAAATAAGTCATGTGATTGTGACGTCTTATATCAGGGCATCAAAGGGAAAGGAATAGTTCAGCGTTGGACATGTGGAGTTGTAATTGAGAACCAGGGATGTTGGGAATTTCAGACACCCACAGTATCTTTCATGTGGTGAACATATATACAGAAGTCTCGGACTGCTGGCTGCAAAAGTCAAAATAAATCTAAATAAAATAAAATTTTGACGACAATAAAATGTATCCAGCTGATTTTAAATGGGCTATAAGGGCTACACTGTCTGTTACTGGTTCCAGTAACAGTAGGAAGCACAACAAAAGTAGCTAATTCAAACTAGCTCATGCTGTGACCACGAGGTGTGGTAATATTGGAATAGCACATAAACTGTTTTGTACAACCGCCCAGCTTCCAGTCAATTATCTTATTTAAGTTAGTTGCTTTCCAACTCTGAAATGTGTTTTCACATTTACACACAACATATTTGCAAAAACTTCACTGACGGTGTATTTCACTTTCCCCCCCTGTAATATCTGCTTTGATAATGAAAAATGCTCAAAGCAAATAAAGCTTGCAGTTATAGTTATGTATTTATCATTATGGTCTTGGTTGAATATTACAAAAGTACAAGACGTCTTTACTTTATTAACATTTAACCAAAGCCAAGATCTCTCCCCAACCCTTAACCAATCTGTTGCCGCTCCCCCGACACTTGGAAAAACACTGTCACTGAACATATTCCTGGCAGCAATTATGTTTGCTTCCAATTTGGGATAATCCTTGGGCAAAACACATTAGTGGTATATAAATGTAATAAAAACTTAGGAGAGACATGAGAGGTATTGATAGTCTCATCTAACTCTCGCTAAGAACACGTATTTCCCAAGATGTCAGGCTATTCCTGCTACACTAACACTTGATAGTTGTGGTAATGGGCATCTTCACAGAGGCAGTCCATATGTTTGATGGGAACCCCAAAGTAAGCGCCCACTATTGGATGTGGCACAAAGTGTTTATGGTTGCCTGTCACTTAAATGCCATCTTGACTCGGTTTATTTATATCTTGATCACTCCATGCATGTGTGTGTGTGTGTGTGCGTGTGTGTGCGTGTGTGAGTGAGAGCCACCATGATGACAGCCAATTAATTCAGCTCTTGGGGACTCGGCGAGGAGAAACAGTGACTCGCGGGCTGCATTAGTCATGCAGTATGGCAGCACTGGCATCAGGGAGCTCTCATACACTTTTAAAGGTGACTGTGTGTGTGTGTGTGTGTGTGTGTGTGTGTGTGTGTGTGTGTGTGTGTGTGTGTGTGTGTGTGTGTGTGTGCCCACATTTGTTATTTGCCTCTTCTGCTATCCTGTCATCCCTCCCTCACCCATGGGGGCCCAGCATGAAACAGCCTCATGACTTAAGGATACCGTCGGCAGCGTTGAGTGCAGCCCGAGAAGCTGAGTGTCAAACTTCCAACAAAGCATTTAACAAGCACAACAGTGCACAGTGCTAACAGCTCGTTCAAAGACTATCGCAGAGTTTACCCCCTACAAGCACACAAACAAACAACTTTATTATGGTTGATGTAATGCTGACTCAAAAGGGAGGTGAGGGAAGTTTTTTTTCCATTTTTTATTTTCTTTTAAAGGTGTTCTGCAGAAAGCAGCAGTGTAGTGATATAATGATCACTGTGAAGTGGGTCACAGGGCCGTGTACAAGTAATTAAAGGCGCAACTGTATACCCTCTGTTATTAACTCTGACTATGCAGAATAGCAAGGATGTTCAGGGAGGAGTTTGCTCTGAGACAAGGTGTGTAAATGTGAAGGACACACACACACATACTCTGCTCATCGAATACATTGTATACTCATTATCCATCAGTGCTGACCATGAACAAGCTGAGTAACTGATTGAAACGTTCTATAACCAGTCACGGGCTATATATTAGCCATTCAGTTCATTCTGCAAACATCAATGATCGTGGCCAAACTTTGTGGTGTCGCAGCGTCTGCTTTATCTTCAAAGAGTCACGAGTAAGGGTGTAGAAGATGCTTGTCCTTATCGCCTGACATCCAAACACTTCTGCAGATGAACTGTCGCTCAAAATAAGTGAGTCCCATGTAATATTGATATATGGCTATTACTTGAGAGAATGTTATCTTAAGTTCACTTTACTCGTTTATTTCATTAAGTTTTGTGATATACTGTATTTAATAATGCGTTAATACTAATTTAATAGGATGTACCATCTTTATTCCAGTAGTTCATGTTTAGTTATGGTGATATTAATATTATTGGGTGTCACATTTAATTCATCTAACTACTGTTGTTTTACAGGGGACAGTCTGATGAGCTGGGTTACACCTGCTGTGTTTGCAGAGGAACTGTAGTCCACTTATTACTGACTGGAGAATGCACTCGTCAAGAATTCAGGGTTATATTAACAAGGCCAACTTTCTAAATGGTAGTGACATGTTACTTTATTTTTGGTTAATACTTATTTATTCATGTTTTATATATTTAATAAGCAAAAAAACAGCAAACTTCCGCTTTTAACCCTCGTCCTGAGATACTATTATAAGTAGGTCTAGTTCGGCCACTTCTGGAAAAGATTTGCAGAGTGTCTGGACCAGAATAATTAACAACTTTTACAACATCTACAACTGCAGACATCTTATTAGAAAGCAAGAATCCAATAACCCTTAAATTAATGACTTGTTCACCTAGCTGCACATGTGATGCCCTATTAGAAAGTGAGTCAATAATAAGGAGTCATAAGTTTTTCATTTTACAATAAGCCATTAGGTCTGCAAATATAAATGTTTTTTAGTCATTAATAAAGAGTATCTCTACTGTAATAATCCATCAAGTGTGGAGTTGTTTTGCTAGTAAGTATAATATAATGCATTATGATAAAGATGCATTATGATAAAGATGCTTTGCGGTCCTCTTTTTAGAAGTTGAGTGGTAAAAAGTAAATTTTTCAGGGTCTACCTTCAGGATTAAAGGGCTGGATAAAAAAAAAAAAAAAACTAGACAGGTTATGCACCTCCCAAAGCGACCAACCTGGCAACCCAAATGTTCTTCTTATTAATGTCTTATTACTGAGCCACGGTGTAAACCATTATAAAATGATTTATTGGCCATTAATAAAGCCAACATGGCATAATGTACGCCTCACTAACACATGGTACAGAGGAGGGGTGAGCGTAAAGTAAATATATGAGTTTATGGATGATCATTTTGGTTGTCTGAAGCGTCTATCTTCATGCCTGCGGCTTGATGATCCCCCATTCTGCTGTTGGAGGCGGGATGTCTCCATGAAAAAAAGGGATGATGAGCAGGACCAGTAGGTGGCTGGTGTGTTGCCTCAGCCAATACTCTGCTTACAAAGGGCCATTAGCCAAGGTCTGTAGCTGACAGATGAAGGCCCCCTAATGGTGGTGGATCATGCTGTGATTTACAATCTTTATATTTAACCAGAGAGAGATTAATTATCACCGCCAAATTGACAGGTCCAAGGAGGTGAGGGAGGTTTCTGACTGACATTGCCATTCCTCACAGCACTTCCTGCCAGAGGGCATTGCTCCTGACCTTGGGTTGCCAGGCATGTTGGGCACCCCGCCTCCTCTCAGCAACGCCTCCCTGGTCTTTTTCTTTGATAACCATCAGTTATTCTTAGCAGGGATGCCACTCAGCCCTGGACGAGCACAGAGTCCGACAATGGCTGTCAGACCAAAGCGAAAATTCACTATCAAGCAGAATTCCCTTGTGTTTTTCATCGTAGACGCTTTATTGTAGACTTGTGTTCAAGCATGTGTGTGAGAATGTGAGGGGAAACAAGTCTAGCCCAAAGCAAGAAAACAAAAGTGTCATGATTCCACTCTGTTTCCATCCTTCTGGTTTACAGATGCCCTGCAGATGTCTTCGGCCACATTTTATATCTGAAGGATGGTATCTTGTTTGAGGATTTTTGTCATGTTCTGCACTGTGTTTGGGTTGCTATCTATTGTGTGATACTTCATGTGGGTGACAGGCTTTGCCTGGTCCTTTCTTTGTGGTGTACATTTAACAATAGGATGCAAAATCAATTGTATACTGTGGGGACAGTAAAAACCCATTATATGATGTGTTTAGGTTGTACAGTAAACAACAGTCGGCATCATGGGATCTCAGACAAACCTAACAAAAAGCTAAAGATTGAGGCTGTAAAAGCCTTTGTGTTGGTATTTGCACTGCTACTGCTACTTGTCTACTGGGACAAATTATGTGGGAAAGAAGAAATAGTTTGACATTTGGAAAAAAAAAATGCATGCCCTTGGCAAGAGTCCTATTTTAGGACTATCTGGATACTAAATATGTAGCTACAGCTGGTTAACCTAGCTTAGCATGAAGACTGTAAACAGGGAGACAGCTAGCCTGATTGTGTCCAAACATAACAAAACCATTTGGCTTGTTATCTTACAAATACGATTGCAGCAGGACTCTGACACAGAAATTGTCGTTTGTGGATGAATAGAAAAACAACTTGTGGTCTCTCTGTGGTTACAGCAGAGTAAAAGCACAATGCTCTGATTCACAACTGCTATCATGCATGGAGAGTTGTTTGTGCTTGAAAATGATTGAGCTATCACAGGAATAACACATGCTTTATACCTCTCATCCCATACAACATGTTCCACCCCCCAGTATACAATTCAGCTACTACCAGTCTGCCCCTCTTTCTTTCTTTCTTTCTCACCCCTCACCTTTGCCTTGCTAGTCTCATCCATCTCTGTTCACTGCTTCCCACAGCCGAGAAGCTCACCTATGGCACTCTCCCCTGGCACGCTCACTTGCACTTTGCAGACTGAGGATCACAATGAAGGACAAGGTGCTAATGATCCCCATTCAATTTCGCCCTCCGGGTTCGTGAATATACATCCTGGACGAACCCTAAGATGTATAACACCAAAATGTGATATTCTTCAAAGTGTGGGACAACCAAGCCTCTGCTTGGTAGTCCCGCACTTTGAAGAAGATCACATCGGGGTGGACAGGGAGGACCCACAACTACCTTTCCTAATCCTCTGGCGCCCCACCAGTCCACATTACAGATGTTAATCACTGAAGTATCATAGCAGCCAATCAGATCCGCTCAGTTTAAGATGCCGTTCACCACCAGCAGTCTCACCTCTCATCTACCTCCCTTCATTTCTCCCTCCTCGCCACCTCTATCACACCAGCCTCTATCTGAAGTTAGTGCCTTTAAAGGAGCGATCACACCAATTCAAAGCGTCAGCTTGAGAACAATTAGCAGCCAGATTTAGAAAATTGCTCATTTCATAATGAAGGTTATTTATACGTGCCATCTTGTAGAGCTGGACTTGCTGCCTCATTGCCACCCAGTAAACACTCAAGGCTTTCCACTCTTGCACTTTCTGTCTTTTTCTCCTTCACACACACACACACACACACACACACGCACACACACACACACACACACACACACACACACACACACACACACACACACACACACACACACACACACACACACACACCACAAATGCTCAAATGCAAAGCCACAAACATGACGGTGAAGCCTGTTGCTGCAAACTATGACATCAGCTCAGATGTCAGATCAAACTGAGACATCAGTAATTCTCAATCCAATTACATTAATCGACCATAGAAAATCCATACCGAAGGTTGATGAACAATCTTTACTGCCAAATTACAGGGATGGCACGAATATAATTGAAGTTGGTTGTGGCTGTCACTATCTGTCTAATGAAATAATCTTGTTGAGCTAACCCTCGTGACCGTGATCATGACAGACATAATTATCTATCTCTTTTCTTTTTTTCCTCACGAAATGTTGTGCTTTATTCCCTGCATCATCCCACTCTCGGTGCAGAACATTTTCAACTTGGGAGATGTTCCAAATATCTCTGTGTATAATAAACAGGAAGAGAGATGAAGCCAAAGAGGAGGATGTGAGTCGTCCACCGTCCTTTCCAAGACAGTTCACTGACTTCACGGGTACTAAAAGACACCGAAGGTCATGTACTTTCGCTGGATCACTTATTGAAAACGGCCTAGCCACGTGACGTTGTGGCAGCCCTCACTCTGTGCAGCACGTTTGAGTCAGTCCGCAAGGTCACAGAGGTCAGTGGACAAAGTGTTGCTCATCTTAGCTGACTAATAACCCTCATGCTGCCCGGCGTGCAGCTGGCCTCCACACACAGAGCACTACTGCTCCCTACTGACAGCTGCGTGACACTTGCCGGCTGAGATGGCGCTCTCTTATCAGGGTTTACTTTATCAATGCTCATGAAAATGACAGGAGAGACCTTCCTATGTTTCACACCAGATTGTTTTTTTCATTTTTTTGGAGGATCTTCTTCCTTTTCTTTTCCAAGAGAGGAGGGTTAGGGTATACGATCACATCTTGTCACGTCCCGTATCATGTGGGATGTAATCCCTATAGTGAACTGAGCGAGGCCTTATTATGATAAGATACACATCTTAATCCTCACAGTAAATAGCTTTCTGATTGTTGACCATCGCTGAAGCCTCCAGAGGAATTCTCTCTTCTGAGACAACTGTTTACCTCCGGCAGGATGGAAGTCAGTTAGTAAATAAACCCATCGGCTCTAAAGGATCATTTGGCTGGCTGGAGTGTGTTATTGTATTTATAGAAGCGTTATGTGTAATTTCCTTTTTCGATGGAACTATGAAGTAGCTCCTAATATTATTTTTTTTAACACCATGACTGTGTGTGGCAAGTATGTTGTGTAGTCTCCATCTGGTGGTAGCTGGTGCAATTGCATGATTTTGTTGTCTTTATGTGGCTATTCTATCTCAACGCAGGCAAATACATACTTCATATTCTTGTCATATTTAGAGATAATATTTGCGGCTCGTTACCTGATTACTTAACGTTTCTCTTTTTCAGCTTTCAAAGAACGGAACCTTTTGTTCACGTTTGCAACCAGAGCTCAGTGAATCAAATTCATAGAAAAAAATTATCATTGCAACACAATGTATAGAGATGATTTTATCTTGATTATATTGTTTAAATTATATTATTATATTATATGTTTAAAGAGAAATAAACAACTTCCACAAGGATTATATTGCTGTATGTTTTCTACTATAGTCCCTCATGATTCAAATGGATTGGGATTTAAGATATTTTTAGTTTTCCGAAATCCTTGTCTGTGCATCAAAACATCATGTAAAGATGTTATTAGAGCGCAGCAGCCTGAGTATCCATTATACCCTGTGAGTGTTTATCGCTTGCCGACAGCCCTCAGAGTCCCCGATGCTCAAGTGTCTGGAAGCCTTTCTTCTTCCTTTGATGGACTGGGTCTTTACAGCCTACTCCAAGCTTGCCTATCTGCCATATGGTGTGCTGGTACAAGAAAAGAGCTCGGTGGAAACTGCATGTTTAGCCTGCCACAGCGTACATGGAGGAAAACCTCAAAACAACCCTCTTCTCTTTCAAGGTTGATTAGGTACTCTGAAAGTGCACACACCCACACCACATCCTGACCAAAAATAGCTCAATATGTCTTTGTGTTTATGTTGATACATTATTTGTTTACTGTTATCACAGATACGTCGATGTGTAAGCAGCATTTTCATCTCGCTGTTGAAAATAAAATCTATTCTGCAAAGTGAAAACAAAAGTAGACGTATCATGTAGTGGAGTAGAAGTATAGAAAGTTGTATAAAATACCTTAACATCGTACATCTATCGAGTAAATAGTCGTAAGGAATGTAAGGGAATTGTAGAATTTTCCATATTGAAAATAAATTGTTAGTATTGAGAGTTTCAAAACATGTGTTTTGGTTTATAAATAGTAATCAAGGACAAGAGTTCACTAACTTACACTGTGGGTGTTATCAAAGTACGTTTAAGAACAGCATGCTTACCTAACATGAGTGAAATGGTCGTTATTCTAAAGACACGTGTCAAACAAAAGGTATCTGTTAACACTCGTGATCAATGGTGCAGGTCTGACTTTGAAGACCTGCTTTGTTGTTCAGTCATGCTGGGTCAAACCCCGCTGACCCCCCGCGGGCCCCGTCTATCCCCTGAATCACGTGCACGAGACAAACGTCCCTCGGCGGTCAGGCATCGCGACGTTTCCTGCACTGCGGCGGAGCGACCCACCGCGCCGCTGTTCTCGCGATGAAATGTACAGCTAAAGTGTTAATTATTTAACATGCCCAAAAAACTAAAGCGATTCCACAGAGTCCTGCGGACTCAGCACAGTCCGCTCACTGTAACCACTTACTGTCTTTCGCTCGGAGTTCATCAATTAGCCTCCTACCACAGATAGCATTGACTTAATGAGCCAGTGCGTTAACAAGAATATTACTTCCCTTTTCCCAAATTAATGAGGCCGCTAATTGTTCTAATTTGCGACTGAAACCCCGGCATTAAAATGTCTCTCTTTGCGCAGGAGAGCCACCTCCGTAGCTTCGGGTGTGTGGGCATAATTACAGAGTAGCCTGCTCCCAACATCAAGAGGTTTACTGTTCGTCGGTGCACGATTGTGTGCCTGTTTGGGAAAAGATGCAAACGCTCTATTGTTGCGAAATTAAGGAGTCTTTAATTAAAACACAGAGGAGACACAAGGCAAAACGGTTGTGCCATTGTAGAGTTAAACTCACGAAGATCTGGTGTATGTTATTATTTAAGTATAATAAGGGTGAAGTTGGGTTGCAAGGATTAAACACTATAACAGTGAAATAAACTTGACATTCTTAAATGTGTCTTTATGTATAGGCCTATAACTAATATTTCAATCTATATTTATCAAAAGCCATCTTTGGGAATATTATAATGTTTACATTCATTAATGTACACGTATATTAATTCAACCGGGCCTGGAAAGACCACCCTTTGGTTCATGGGCCCATTATTTTACAATAATTCCTGTAAAAAAATATAAAAATTCTGATTATTATTATGATAATGAAATGGTACAATCAATTCATTCAAATTAACGATAGTAATCAAAAGAATCAGCAGGTCGGGTGAACCTATTTTTTAAAACAGGCAATACAACTCAACACATGGAGAATAAATGAAAAACAAATTAGCAGTGACTTGGGTTTAAATGGACCAGTTCTTTTGAGTAATTTCCAATTTCCCCTAGAATAATTTGTTCCTTGGGAAATTATGACAAAACTACAGACCGATAAATCACAAGCGTTACTTTAATTTCTGGATTATAGTTCTGTATTTTAGTTCTTATACGGTGTCGTAATACCACAAACAGGTGGACAAAGAAACAGAGACAAGACCCTTACTTCAAACGAAAGCCTAAGATAGAGCTGAATTAATTATAGATCGCTTGGGGCCATGGTTCCCCAACGGTGGCTCCCCAGGGATAATTGAGGAGCTTTTAAGGCGTCCGCCTCCCCAGTGGAATGAGTACTGCTTTAATTCCACTATTAGGCCTGCTTCATTTACTAGAAATTAGAACAATGAGACGGCGTATTATGATTGGAGCTGTCTCCATTATCGGTCCACGAGGAAGCCACCAATGTAATGGACCAAGTATTTTACAGCGTTCACCTGCAAACCAAACGCTAAGATTGGTTGAGAGGTATTTGTACTCTGTTACAAGCACCCACAGAGTGCTGTAATAACTTCCGATGGTTAATAAGAGTTGAACATCAGCTATGGATGGAGTATGCACGTGTAGACACAAGAGGGTGCTGCTGGTGGCAGGTTGGGTTCAGGGTTTGAACAGTTTGGTGTCAGGAGGATAAACTGTTGGGATTGTTGCCAGGTTCCATCACCAACGTCAATCCGGCAGCTGCAGACTGCAGTTTGTCGGTGGTGCTCCGGTTGCCAAGACGGTGACATATTGTGAAACCATCACGGGCCGTAAACAGAGTTGTGAGGTTGCTGAGGCATTTTGTGCCAAAGACAGTTTGGCTGTTTTGCATTGTGTGACGCTGTGACACTGCAGCCTAAACCTGGACGCCTCTTCCAGAAGTCACTTGAAGGAAACAGCACACACAGATCCTCACTGTGAACAAATTGATCCAACTTGTTGACACACGCCCGCATTCAGCAGTATTTACTGCCTACCTGTTCCTGTTTTACAGTAGCATGACTCAGACAGTCCAGGGGGCCCAAATGTTCCATTTTGAGTGTGTTCAGGGTTTCATTCAAAAATATTGTCCAGGTGTTGTGTTGTACTTTGTATCCCACTGGATTAATTTGAGAGCCAGTAGTTCAAGTTACTTTGCAAATTCAACATAGTTTGCAAACTATGTTAGAAATGAAAGGACTCAACAACATTTAAAGCAGCTCTAAATCAATACATAATAATGCTGCTTACATGGGAATGCATCAGTATTAACAATATACATTCTGCTATTGGATATTGTAAGACTTTTTTAATGCAGACTTTTAGTGGTAATGGAGTAGTTATGCCTTGTGACAGCATAATATACCACACTGTGGACCTCCCTCACAGTCAACTCTTTCACTTGTAAGGGAGGGGTCATGTAGCCCGCACTGAAAAGTTGCCTTAACTCGCCAGTTGACCCTCCACTCCCCTCCCCGCCCTGGTGGAGGGGAGGGGAGGGGGAGAGGCGCACATCAGTCAATTTCTTGCAGGAGGTCGATAGAAGCTGACCTTAGAAATGTTCCTCACACCTCCTCGGCCTCCGCTGCCACTCCCCCGCGCACGCCCCGCACCAGATGGGAAGTGTAGCCGCATTTTTAAATCCTGCAAGCAGGGTTGCAGGCTGTTGCGCTGGCAGTGGGGCTGAAGGAATGAAATATTCATGTAGCCCAAAAAATGAATGGACACCCCGGGACGGAGAGCGTGCCGATTTATTCAACTAAGACCAGGCCTCATTACACTGCTGGCGGCGAGGCGGGTCACGGTGATTTTCTTTACCAGTGCTCGACCCCGACTGTCACACACACACACACACACACACACACACACACACACACACACACACACACACACACACACACACACACACACACACACACACGCACACGCACACGCGCGCACACACGCACAGACGCACAGACAGAGACGAAGAAGAGGGGCACTGAATGCTAAACGTGTCCAACTCGCCGCCATCCCATCGCAACATCCCGCGTCTCCTCGCGGACGCTGGAGCGGCTCCTCTCGTGTAATTGATGACCTAATGAGTGATTAGCTCCCGTGTCAGAGCACCGAGTGTCGGTGTGAAAGCTGCGCGCGGCATATGGGAGACGTGGGTGACACCGCTGTGACAGAGGTGTGTGTGTGTGTGTGGGTGCGTGTGCGTGTGTGTGTGTGTGTGTGTGTGTGTGTGTGTGTGTGTGTGTGTGTGGCTTGCGCGAGGTGCCAGGGGACACCAGCTGATAGGCACGGGGGGCCACGTGACTAATTCAAATAAATTCGTCTGACTAGATTTGGTCACACTTGGTGAAATGTAATAATAACAACAACAATACGAATGGTGGAACTTGTTTTGTATGATGACGTATCCGTGATCGAGCTAAATGTTTCATAAATCGCCTTCAGACAACTTTTCAGTTATCATCTGCTGTACACAGGTGTGTCTCAAGCCTTGCCTTCCACCTGTTCGTTTTATTATTCTTCAGCAAATAATCCGAGAAAGATTGCCCACCGTTTACTGTTTGTTTGAGAACAAACTTAAACGCTGCCAGATCCTTCAAGGGGCCAGACCCAATGAAGGAGTCAGACAGATATCGTGAGAAACTGCCCCACAAACAAAATGTATACACAATATCTGATGAATTTTACTTTTTGAATAAATAGAAACCTTATTAAAAATGTAAAAAAGAACGTGTGCAAAACTCATCATTTAGGGAGGGGGGCGCTTTAAAAGTTGAGAACACTTTAAAAGTTCAAGCTGCAAGCCTATAATAAACGAACAAAAGAAGAGTTTTGGCATGCGCACTTGTTACTCTATTTATTTGTGGGACACATAATAAAGCCGACAGACATGCAGCCCAGACTTTACTGAACAAGTGCATTATAGATCATCTTCTCTTTACGCGTTTGAAACATATATAGCCACGCTCTTAAATGATTAATACTTTCGACTCCCCTCTGTGCGATCGTGATTGAGTTACAATGCACAATAGGACAAGAAAAAAAGTCATGCTTTGTCTAATTGTTCGTTGGCGGGGTCAGAGGGGACTGTGCGATTGGCTGCTGCCTCCTGAGGCTGCATGGCTGTCGCAGCGGTCGGAGGTCTGGGGAGTGACACCAAGGTGACTGAAGGAAGGGAGGCTGCCTATAAATGGCTGGCGCGGTGCGAAACCATCCCAGAGAGAAGAGCGCATCAGCCACAGTCTTCAGCCGTGTGACCTTTCACTGCACCGATGACTGCGAGGGCAGAGCTTTCAAGCTGGCCGGAGTACCCGGAGGACTTCACCCTGCTGCAGCAGCAGCAGCAGCAGCAACGCAACCACGTCAACGCCAAAACTTGGATTTCTTCTAATTCCGTCCATGCGTTCTCCAGGAGGGACGCGCACGCAGCTGGAGACGCGGCGGGCCTTTTGCCGGAGAAACTTGCGCCGATGGGTGGAGTTCCCGACTGCGTGTCCGCTGCAGGCGTCACCGAGACGGACTCCGACCAGGCGGAAGAAGGCGGCCAGGTGAGCTACTTCGGCCCACAGAAGCACAGGCGCGTCGCGGCCAACGCCAGGGAGAGGAGGAGGATGCACGGCCTGAACCAGGCGTTCGACGAGCTGAGGAACGTCATCCCCTCCAACGAGAGGAAGCTGTCCAAGTACGACACCCTACAAATGGCGCAGATCTACATCACGGAGCTGTCGGAGATTCTGTGTCCAGGCTCGGCGGACCAGACTTCCATGAGGAGTCTGATTCAATCTCTGCGGCCAGACAGTCCGCAGACCCCGGACCTGCTGACCGGAGAGCAGCGTGATCCCTCCGCCTCCGTCAGCCACCTCATCATATTCGGGCCTCCATCAGACTTGGGGTCAAATCGATCACTGAGTTCTTCCCACAGCAGCGATGGGGAATCTTCGCTCCTCAGTGACATGGAGGAGAGTCTGTGTGGAAGACAGTGACAGAAAACCCACTGACTTATTCTGCAGTGTCCAAATATTGCAGCTTGTAGAAATGTTGATCATACGAGATAGTCCTATATATTCTCCTGTCATTTTTTTTATAGCTTAGATGTTGCACTGCCAATGAAAAACACAGACTGACATCTTGAATTTTTGTACTCGCTAAGGCCATGGTGAACTCTCTGAGGCCTTTTTTTTAATGCACTTTATGGCCTGAATCATCACTAAAGACATCCCTCGTGTCATTAGTGAAATGTGTCTAAATTAAAAACAATTATTTTGATATTTATGTATAGCTATGGGGTATTTTGAGAATTGGTTTGCTACAATAAAGATATACTTAAGATACATGTGTAACTGAAGTTGATTTTGTATATTTCATTTTTTTGGTCAGCAATACATTTCAGTATATGGAGTTAAAATCTATATATATATAAATATTTCTATATATATATATATATAGAAATATTGACTATATATATAGTCAATATTTCTAACGTGAAACAGACTGAATACAGTAGTTGCCGCTATGATTTGCATGTGACAAAACCCACTTGTTCTCTTTATTAAGAAACAGGAAGAAGCTAATTCCAAGATGTTATTTAACTCACTGAATGGGAAACGTTCTTTTTTTATATTTCCACAATGAAACATATCAGCATATCAGTTAATGTCACATTAATAATCCTGCAGCACATATAAAGTGTCTCTCAACATTCCAGCAGTGAAGACCAACACTGCTTGAATCCTCTTTTTGCTAAATTGGTCGGCAGAAAAAATTATAATTCCAAATGCCTTTTTTTACAGATACAAATACAAAAATCTGCGAGCCAAAATCTGATGCCAAGTGTTCCCAGCAGAGGGTATTTAAAAGAAATAAAGAAACTAATTCTGCTTTATGGCAGTCTATCATGGTTAAAATTGCTCCTCCTGGTCTGTTAACTAATAGCCTACTGAGACAATGTGGGGCTGCCCGCTCCGGAGGGAAGAGGTGGTTGGAACTTTGCCAGGTCCTTAGAAATGATTTCTGCCAGCCTGTGTTTAAAACTGCCAAGGGCCTCTGCGGGGGTTACACGGGTGGAGGAGCTGATGGCCTCCTCCATCTCCGTCATGTCATCCAGCGCCTCTGCTTGTGCATTGTACCCTGGCTGGATGTAGTTATTCACAGGGGGCTGGCGCTGGTACTGGGTCTTGGCTGGGGCGCAGGGGACCGGGGACTGGGGAGCGGTGAAGGGCGGAGGCCGGGGGTTTAAGGGAGAATCCACTATGTTCACATCGGAATAGATGCACTCTGAGTCCATCCCGGGTTTGAACTTGTCGTTTCTGATCATAGGAAGCGTGGCTCTCCTTATGTTGCAATAAATGTTGTCCTCCGAGACGTTATCCAGGGTTACAGCATCCAGGGAATAAAACCGCTCATCCTCGCCATCATCCTCGCCTTCCCCCACAGAGAGATGAGCTTCGACAAGAGACAGCTGCTTTACATTCAGCGCAGGGCGGTCATTAATAGTCGAGTAGTGGTCGGCAGACTCGTCCTCTGTGTCATCAGAAACGCATGCAAGGCTGTAGACAGGGGGAGCGGCGGGCCAGCAGGTTGTAGTTGGGAGGATGACAGTGGAGAGGTCACAAAACGACCTTCTGAGGACGCCG
Source organism: Myoxocephalus aenaeus (assembly GCA_038501785.1). Lineage (NCBI taxonomy): Eukaryota > Metazoa > Chordata > Actinopteri > Perciformes > Cottidae > Myoxocephalus > Myoxocephalus aenaeus. Next base: position 5,994,031 of record JBAMJR010000161.1, on the reverse strand, counting down.
AGTGGCTGGTCAGAAGACTCTCTCTTCACAGAGCACTGCTTTGATATAACCTGGAAGATCTGGGCACCGTGCATGGACAGGAAGACGAACACTCCTTCTCCCGACTCGCAGCGACGGCCCGCTTCTATGCTGAATCCACCCTGCAATCACATCCACACATCTTAAAGGAAGGGTTTGACATTTGGGGAAATCTGCTCAATTGTTTTCTTGCTGAGAGACGGATGAGAAGATCGATACTATTAAACATTAGAAGGGTATCCATCTTCTCATCTCGCTCTCTGCGAGAAAAGCAAATAAGAATATTCTCCAAAAAGTTATGCGTCTGATCTGAATGTCAGGTGTGTCATGACTATGGCGATGCGGTTTGAATTCATTTGTGTATCCTTTCCAATTTAGGGGAATTTCGTACTTTACCTCGACCAGTCCAAATTTGCGTAAGAGCTTGTATGGCCAGCGATAGAATATGTGACCAGTACTGATGTCCAGCAGTATCACTGCCTCTTTTTCTGGGGAGATCAGATACTCCCCAGACAAGTTGCACCTCCTGGAGGCCTCCGTGCTCTGGACAGTCACTTGGTACTGATTTAGAGGAAGTGTCAGATCTAAACATGAGAAGACATGAACACATTTACATCAGCACACTGAGGTTAGTGCAGCATAACGTGCTAGATTTGACATACAAGGTCTACTGAACAGCAAAACATCAGCAAAGGCAATACATGTACAGCCAAGATATTCTCATGCAGTAAAAAGTTTGATTTCAAATGGCTTGCATTCTGCTAATCTCTCCGTGTGACTGTGCTGCCGGGCTTTTACAGTGTAATCCATTAGGAAATAAAAAGAAATAAATGTTCGTAAGCCAGAGCTTGCTGACGCTAATACATTCTGCCGTTCATATTTGAATAAATTAGTGGCTTTAGCTCCTGCTCACACATATTCAGAGTTTCTGCTGATGCCTTGCATTTACGACGCTATGCCATCGAAACATCACTGCTAGTTTCTTCCTGGTCTTTTTGCTACTTTTACCAATTTACTCTTAAGACCTTGTTTAAGGAGAATTCCAGTTTCCCACATCTTGGCTCTAATTCTTGATTTGGTGAGTGCTGGCGCATCACTATAATATAGTTTGAGGGGGCAAGAAACACTATTGTTCAGATAATCTGACAAATTGTAAAAACAGTTTGTCAGAAACAGTTTCATGCAAGTTTCTGATGAGAACCACTTCAGATCGGCACTTGTTAAACCAATGGGTATTTTTGATTGCTTGTTGACTGATCAGCTGTCGTCTGCCATTACCGGTTTTCCAAGATGAGTAAAGGTCATTGTCCTCCATGGTCAAGCCATTTCCTCTCTCGAAAGCCCCTTTGTCTGATTCCCCAGGATCCTTCTGTAAACACAGTGGCATGGTAAACATTACATGGAGTGTACACCACTCTCTTATCACCGTTTTATGACGTCTAAGAGGTAAGATGCAAGAAAGAACATAGCTTGTGCAAGCACAAGAATTAGAGAAGTGAAGAGACAGAAGTTACAGATACTGCATTAACTTCCTCATTGTGCTATCTATCTCTGATTGTGGGGAATGTTTATTTCCACTTTTCCCAAATTATAGCTCTGCTCACAATAGAAAAACTTGCACTGATTAAGAGGAGAGATGTGCGATACCTGGAAGGCCAGAAGACAGAGGGCACTGAGCCAGTCCTGGCTTGTCGTGGAGGCCAGGGTGTAGGTGCAATTAGTGGTGTATAAGAAGAAGGCGGTGCAGCCAGGAGGGCAAGACTCCTTTGGAGCCGGGCTGACACTGAGGCAGTCACTTAGACGCACCACTTTTCTTTCGGATGATTTCTGCCGACCGACCTTCCTCTGGTCAGCAGCAGCATTGTTGTCAAGTACAGTGGAGAGCTCCAGTCGCCCCACCCCTGTGGAGCTGGGCTTAAAGAGCGCCATCCATATTTTCCGCCATGTTTTCTGTAGTAGATTACACAGAAGGAAATGGGAAAAGGTTAATAAGTCCATGTATAGTTTATATAGTTATTATATGATTAGGAGGTATGACATCTGTCTCTATTGGTATACAGATGACACACAGCTCTACATGTCTGTCCCATGTGATGATCTGAGTCCTGCTGACATTGTTGAGTTAAAAAAATCAGTGATTGACAGGCTCAAACGTTTCTACAGTTGACGACGGACAACACAGAGATCATGGTTAAGAGGAAGGACAGAGAGAGAACATACTGCCTTTTTATTAAGTGGATTAGAATAATATTGCCTGTAAATTATAGAATTGATTGCAAGATGCTTGTCCTCATGAATGATTTAGGTGTTGCTAGTTCATTCACTCTTGAACTATTGTAGAGTTAAGCATATACACACACAGGTCGTATAACAGATTAAAAGATACATTATCTAACCTATAGGATCACTTATTGTATGTTTTGTCAGCTATTGTTTTTCCTATTTATGTATTACTATATTTCCCTTATTTTTCTTGTCAAATTTTTACCATTTCTGCTTGTTTACTCTTAATCTTTTATAGATACACAGTTTATTAATCTAATTATTATGTATGATGTTTTGAGTTGTTTGACAACAAATAGAGTCCATATGGTCTCTGAGTATACTGTCGTACTGCTTGCCAAAGGTGTTGCTATGAAAGACTCGCCCTGTGCCAAGCTGAGGGGGCCGAACAAACCGAAAGTCATATTGATCCAAAATAGGATTAGTCACACCGTAGGTCTCCACATCACCTAGAGACCAGTATTTTAAGATATTTATGAATCAGAACAGCACCTTGAATGGGAGTTTAAAACTGTATTCCTTAAATCCCCCCATGACCAAAATTATCCGATTGGCGAGCAAAAGTCAGTAAACTACACGTGTAATACATGTGATCAGCCTCAGTTATTATTACTAAGAATATATATTATGGGAGAACCAATATCAGATTTTCACCACTGAAGTCTCACTTTAATATCAGACTACACGACTAGACATACACATGGGCGGAATGCATTTCCTGAAGTTTAAAATGTTTGTAGAAATATCTATGCATGATGATGTGAAGTTCATTTCAGATTTGATTCAGCAGTCATCGATACATTGAGCTGAACTAAATAATCCCTATATTTTAAAATACAAGAAAGTATAAGGATTGCTCAGTCACTTGTATGATTTACATAAAAGATGTAAAAAAACATTTTAGACTTCCAGTCAGTACAAAGACAAATTGCACTCATAGACCCCACTGCACTATTTACTAAAGCTTTCTATTTCATATGCTCAATGTATTGAGCCTTTGGTCATTTTCAGCAGTTCCTAAAAGCAAAACTACCGTCACGTTTAACCGAGCTGTTCAGTTTCCATATTGACATCAGAACAAATAATAATAAGACAGAGGGTTTAGTGTCACAAGTATGCTGAATTTCTACAACACTTACTTTTCCAAACTTGACCCCGAGGAGAGACAGCTTCCCTTCCTTGAAGATGACATCCATGCTTGTAAGCTTTGTCTGTAAATAACTAGTTCTCACTGCTCTCTGGTCAAAATGTAACAAACCAAAAGGTTAAAATTAGATTTCTACACCACTAGATTAATAGTTTCCTTGACGTCACCAGCAGCGGTCATTCTGTTGTCTATTGGTGTGCGTCCAACCGGCTAAACGTCAAGCTATCTCTGATCTGCGGTTGCAAAAGACAGTCACCTAAGTTGTGTACTGCCGTTTTCTTGAGTCAAACTTCCCTTTCCATTATTCTGCTTGTTTTAGCAACTTCCTTCTCACACAAAACCGGTACCACACCTTTATATCTTTCCAGGCAAAAACATAAAAGATCAACAGATAAAGTGGTTTTATTTACAAATCGAATATCAAAAATGTATATAACAAGTAGTACAGATTTCAGGCAAAACAGCTAAAAAGAAAATTCATCCGACAGATCTGCAAACTATGTCAGATGAGGATTAAAAAATACACTTCCTTAGTTCAATGATACAACACACAGATGTAGCATTTCCTCAGAAATATTTCTCAGTTCCGTGTCGCATTGAAGACTCTTTTCTCGGATTAAAAAACTCTTAGAAGTCCATCGAGCTATGAGCCAGGTAGTCTTTTCGGCCGATGTTGGTGACCTGCTTGGTCTGCATGGCCTCCAACTTAGGACAGTCTGTAATACGATGACCCAGACCACCACAGAATGTACAGCCCCTCTCTCCTGTGAAAACACGAGAATCAGGTACGTCAGAAAGGGTTTGCAAACACGGCAAGCTTCACAAGGAACATTTAAAAAGAAACAGGAAGTAATTATAGAGTAACGCATATGCAAAGAGCATGTGGGCCTAGAGGAAGAGATGTGAACTAGATTTGGTGTGAACGACTCACCTCCGATGTCCAGCATGGTCTCGTCTCCTGTCTGGAGCACCTGGAGGACCGGAGGAACCTTCTGCTTGGCCTCAACCAGCAGAGCTTTCAGGTCCATCAGCACTGACTCGTCTATGGGGAGAGACGCACATTTACTGTTACCTTACTGCAATTAACACTGAATAAAAACAGACAATTCTCTAGAATACATTGTCAATATTCTGAGAATCAATACTCATATACAGAAATTAATTAGATTTTTCCTTACCACAGCCTTTATTGATGAATGTAGTGGCAATACCGGTCTTGCCTGATCGCCCAGTTCTTCCAATTCTATGGACTGAAACGAACAATTTCAACAAACCAGCTAGAACAATTTAACTGATGATTATATAATGTATCACTTTTGAGAAGGCCAAGCTGTATACTGTGTGTGTGTGTGTGTGTGTGTGTGTGTGTGTGTGTGTGTGTGTGTGTGTGTGTGTGTGTGTGTATATATATATATATATATATATATATATATAGACGTGTCCTCTTACCATAGTTTTCTATCTCCTCAGGCATGTCATAATTCACAACATGCTGTATAGCTGGGAAATCCAGACCCTTGGAGGCAACATCTGTGGCAACTAAGACATCTTTGTTTCCTCCTTTAAATGCCTCTATGGCTTTTGTTCTTTCCTCCTGATCTGAAAAAAATAAATAAACAAATATTGCATGAACCGTATCTTGCAAGACAATGACAAATGGAAAATGAGAGTGAGAAGTGTCTGCAATACTTTTTCAGCCTTGGAAGAGTTGATGAAACTATTAACCAGAAATTGTGAGATTTGTAAGCAGGATGGCATCTGGTGGTAATGATGAGCAACTACAAGAGAGTTGAAGTTTAAGGCTGTGCCTGAAACTTGACGCTTGGTTCCTCTAAATACCGTATTAATCTACAGACGCTATTACTATGTACTGATGTATTTTTAGGCCTAGAACGGCGCTCTGCGTACCTTTTCCTCCATGGATGGCCACCGCCTCGACTCCTTTTAGCAGCAGATACTCATGGATGGCGTCTACATCGGCCTTCTTCTCAGCAAATATCAGCACCTGTTGATGTGAAACAGAAATATTTTTGTAAAATTTGACATGATTGACTTATGGATTTCTGGCATATGTCAATGTCATAACATGTGGAAGTACTAACAGGTGGTGGCGTTTTCTGGAGACACTCCAGCAGGTACACCATCTTGGCCTCCTCTTTGACATATTCCACTTCCTGCGCACACACACACAAAACATTTATTATGAAGTTCACACATTTTCTATAACCAGTAGGTTTATAGATTTAATTAAATCAATTCCCCTGACTTAAACAGAAAACAGTGACAAATGAACAAACCTGGATGACATCCAAGCTGGCAGCTCCAGCCCTGCCCACGTTGATAGTGATGGGTTTGACCAGTGCACTCTTGGCAAAGTTCTGGATCTTCTTAGGCATAGTGGCGCTGAAAAGCAGGGTCTGCCTTTGTCCCTAGATAAAGAAATAACACATTATGGGACGTGTAATGTCTGCTAGCCTCAAAAAGTCAGGATATAGCTTCAAAGCTTAGGTTTTCAAGACAATATTTTAGGTTATTACTGCTTAAATTATGATGAAGTTGGCTGCCTCTTGAAAGCATCAGGACTGTGTGAGAATCGATTTTAACTACTGTTACAGATAGAAAATAAAGTATTTTTCTGAACCTGTAATAGCATGGCCTGTTTTTTTGCTTTAAATGTATTGAGTAGCAGATTGTACGGACAAATTTAGGAGAAATTTGACAGTTTACAGAACTGAAAACATAGTGTTTCTGTGTGAAAATACCTATTAAATCCAATCCCTTGGTGAATTTAACAACAACCAGGGCTTTAACAACAAACATGACGATATGTCATTTGGCATCCACTGCTGCAGAGAAGGAGCTCACCTTGAAATAGGAGAAGATGGTTCTGATGTCTTCCTCAAAGCCCATGTCAATCATCCTATCGGCCTCATCCAGAGCCAAGTAGCGGCAGATGTCCAGACTCACCATCTTCTTCTGCAGCAAGTCCATCAGTCTGCCAGGTGTAGCAACCATCATGTGAACACCACTACAACCAAGAGGAGATAGATATTTAGGTGGAGAATAAACTCAAAAAGAACTTATTGCTTTTATGTCTAAAATGCAGTATTAGTAGTGCACAGATGGTCATGTTAAATGCTCGTACTACGAATTATTTCTGTAATGCGTTATGTCTGGAACTTTTGCCTATTCTGTTCCTTTCTGAATGATTTAATGTAGCCGAATCATGCATTGTTTTTCTCGACATTAATTCTAACTGAAATTCTGGAGAAAAGACAGAAACCGATTAGACAACTCTTCACTGACTTACTGATTTACTACCTCCATCTGATCCTTGACAGACATTCCTCCGATGCAGAGGGCAGTGCGTAGCTGAGGAGCTCCTTCCTCCTCCAGCAGCTTGCAGTAGTACTCAATGATGCCGTGAGTCTGCCTCGCCAACTCTCGCTGGTGTGTCAGGGAAAGGTATTCAAATCAGATATGCTTAGTTGCAAAAAAAAAAAGCAAAAGCAAGGTTGCTCACAGTAAATGCCATCTGTCTAAAGAGCAAACAGTAAGGAATGCTGTATTTTTTTAAACCATCAATCAGGCTTTATGCTGCATTTCAAGCCGTTTGTCTTGTGTGTCTTACTGAGGGACAGATGATGAGTCCATACGGTCCCTCTCTCTTGAAGAAAGGCAGCCTTTTCTCCTGCTCCAGGGAAAACATGATGATGGGATGAGTGAAGACCAAAGTCTTTCCAGAACCAGTGAAGGCTATGCCAATCATGTCTCGACCTGAAAGACTACAGACAAACCCTGTCAGTTCATGGAACAGTTTACATGTACTTAACATACGCTACAAACTTGTATAGAATACATACATTTCCTGTACTTACACTGTAGGAATTCCTTGAATTTGAATTGGCGTAGGATGCACAATTCCCTTCTTTTTCAAACCTTTTAGAATTGCTGCAAAAAAAATAAACAGATCTGTTGCCAACTGTCGATTCATGTGCGACCACTAAAGGCCTCGCATAGAAAGACTATGCGTTTTTCACATGTGGGAAAGGGAGTGTGTCATTACCTGGTGGAAGCTTCATCTCCCTGAAACTTTTGATTGGAGGAGGGATGCCGTCTCCATCAACCAGGATGTGAAACTTCTTCCTGACGCGGTCATGTCGGGTGCTTGGCATGTTCAGGATGTAGCGCGGTGCCTTCCAGCTACAAAGAGCATTCATGTCAAATAGATAGTTTTTTTTAAACTCAACAATATTACTTTGTAGAATACACTGTTAAAGAACATACCTTGTTTTTATGGGATCGTCATATATGATACCTTTGGCCATTTCCTTCACCGACATTAGAGCTGAAAGAGGGGCGATTCAATTAAATAATTAGTTTTCAAGTTTAGAGCATTTTTCTCAAACTGCTTTAAAACGTGTAAGTTTATCAAAGTAAATCTGATTAATAATTCAACATTTTAACTTGACAGCATTATCATTTTACCTCTGCCCTCTGCAACGCTCTCAAGAATCTTCTCTTCCTCTTTCAGCTGCTTCTCCTTGGCTGACTCCTTACGGGCTGTAGACACAAAAACACACATCAGGTGAGAAATCACAGACCGAATGTGGTCAAATTTAATGAGCAGTATGATGATGATGACAACATCAATCATAATCCAGAGTGGGTTGTATTTGAAGTCGATACCTTCGGCTTTTTCCTTGAGGTGCTGATGCTGGTCGAGAAGGCTGACATTGGAGCGTGGACCAAGACCGTCATCCTCATCCCTCTGCTCCTCCCCGCTGTCCTTCAGGTCGTCGTCCACCGCCTTTCCTCGCAGACGTAACATCTTCTGTAGCTGTGAGGTACATGTTAAAAATATATGTATTAGATTTGAATATGTGGAAACAGGAATAGATGTCGATACACATATGGACAATCTAAATACAAGTGTGCTTAAATAATGAAACTTGTAGAGTACTGATAACTTACCACTTGATGTTTCCTTATTTTGACGGGAACATACGGAACATAATCGTCATCCTCTGATCCTTCTGAGCCAGCCTCCCCATGGGACCTCTGAACAAACACATGACCAATATCAGTAGTATTATCTCTTGGTTAGAGCCCAGATTAGCCTTGAAACACATCCAGTGAAAGTCCTTCCAAGGCATGCAAAGCGGCTGCTTTTTTTTCCAGAAATGTATACGCAGATCATGGTACTAGACATTACCACAATGTAATTTCATACTTTGATATTATTTGGATGTGATTGATCTGTATATGCTGGCATGTGCCACATGGCTACATAGTTGCACAGTATGGCAATAGGATTTTGACACAGATATTAGAAGTTCAAACAAACACACGTTTAAGCTTATATCAACCGTTAACATGATACAAATTTGTTTTATTTACAATTCTGCAAGAGGCTGTCTAACTGTAAACGTTTCAATCAGCTGAAGGGACAAACTGACATCGTTTAGACATCTGTACTTTGTTTAGCTGTTATTTTAAGTCATTTTAATAAGGAGTTTAAACTAGTTGTGCCCGGCCACTGAGAATGGTACGCGCCTCGAGGGAGTATGCAAACAAAAAACACTAGACTTTGCAATGATTTCTATGACAAAGCTCTGTTTAATTACGATATCTTCTTTGTAGGGTTCATCAATGGTGATTAATAAGTCATCAATGTGGTATTATAGTAGAAGTATCATTTCCTTGATAGACCTATGATGATTAGACAGTTGCAAGGTTTCCTTGATTAGTACTGCTGTGCCAAAATGACCAAAACTATGTGCTGATAACCGCATTTGATTGATAGATCTATTGATAAAGTAACACTGTAGATGCATTACTGGCAGAGGTATATTTTTCTACCTACATCCACCTCCTTCTCAGGATATAAGATGGTGACATTGTTTGATCCTAAGGTGTCTGAAAAGAAACTAAAGAGGATGCAGTATCTGTTAGTTACTGCTATTTTGTTTACCATTTAACCTAATTTTGTATTGCCTCTTGGGGACACACAAAAAACCGCTTTCACGGAATGACCCAGCTAAGTATAAAGTTTAGTATCATTTATTAGCCCTCACTTCAGCACTTTCCGCCCGTTTACTTTATTCTTACGTGACTAGTCTAAACATGAAAGGACGGCAAACTCAGCTAACGTTAGTTGTATTCAAAGCTATAATTATATATATATATATAAAACAAACGTGAGCCACTGAATTGCAGGTAACGTTAAGTTGATTGTCAAATTTTAACGAACGCGGTTTACATTCATACAAAGTCTGATTGAAAATCCCATATTAGTGTTACATTTTAGTTTAACGTGTTTCATTGACCTGCTCCAATCACTTTAAATACGTCTTTGATAACGTTTTGAAGCCGAGTTAAGACAATAAGCTTGGCTAGCTAGCTAGCTAACGTTAGCCAGGGCTAGCTAACTATCTAAGCTGAGTAACCTCATAATGTCAATGATAATATACGCCTAACTTACCTTTTTGGGTTCATTTTCGTTCTCCATTTTATTTATGAATACAGTAACGTCCTCTATGTACTAAATCCGCAGAGCTGTTGACCAAACACCCGGCACAGAATTCAATAAGTGTACGTAATCCACATGTTTACACAACACAGGAAGCCTCGATACTGTACGGAGCGTCGGAAGGGTCAAATTTAAGGGACGCGGCAACCAAACATTTCGAAGCGACTGTCTGGTGCTGGAGAGGCAGCTCGTGCATGGACACCCAAAAAGATAATATTAGAAAGCAAACACCACACTTTATTTTTGTCAAAACTGTATTGTTTTTAATCTTTCGGAACGAAAGATTTTTCACAGTATAAAAAGTGAATAAAAAAAAAGAAAAAAAAAAGAAACAAGCCAACATACACTTGGCTATTATTGATATAGTATAAATCTACATTCGAAACATTAAGATAATCTTCTCTAATTGAATATAACCTGGAAAGCATCAGAGATGTTATATGAAAACAAAATCTCAGCACAGGTTCAGGAAAGAAATGATCCACCTCAATGAAAGCCATCAGCTAAAAACATGGTTCCTGGTCTAAATCCCAAGGCCCTCGGCTCAAAGGTATCAAGTCGTCAGTGATATTTCTCATCAAAAGATGATCAAGACTTGGACTTGGATAGGCTAGCTGAGGTACAGGGTGCCACCAAGGTCACAGTACAGGGAAAAAGAGTAGTATGGTTGAAAATATCTCACACACACAACCCAGAGAAACGCATGAAAAGGCTCAAAAGGGCCCTAAATAATCACTCAATATATACAAGCATTGAAATTAACTGCGCCAAACAATGTGTGATGGTTCCAATGTTAAAATGAACATTGCACATGGGTGTACCTGTCACTTCTGGGATATAGAGGCTAATAGAACAGTTAAGAGTGAGAAAACCGGGGTAAATTACTTTGTTCTACAGATGGCGAAGTGTATATTGGTTATTACTATAAAAAGACATAATTTGTCAAGATAAGGGAGGGATGACAGCGAAGCAACAGACACATTTAACTTCACCCAATACAGTACCGGGGAACAGCATTTAGATGTTTCTGTTCAACACATCATGCATGGTTTTTAAGATGCATCCTCCGAAATCTTCTATTAGCATTGTTGGTGTACTGAACTGTCGAACATAAAAGTGGTGCAGGTGGGTAACCAATTGTTTATCATTTCCTTTCGGACAACTAATTACTAAATCATTTGATGATCATAATTACATATTGAGAGACCAATGAATACACTGCGGTCTGTTTTTAAGTAAAATCAATGCACTGTTGTCCCCATTAAGTGAAAATGTTGTCTTGTGCTGCTTGTTGACAGTTGTACAGTAAAAGACAAATAGTCTCTAGGGTCTACTGTGATTGGTGTAGCGAGCTTGAAACTAGCGACACTGAATGTAATGTACGATGAGCACCAAATTCAACTGATTGGAATTCAGAAGTTTAACAACGTTAAAATGTCTCAGATTTGTGATAAAAACATTTATTTCATGTAAGGTAATTGTTTACATACTACATACGTAAGCACATGGATGCAGTGGATTCAACAGACTTTTTTCCATTTTTGCATCTCTCATTTCGTGAACATTGCAATAATAGCAAAAGGGTACAGTTGGCCTTGAGAATGATCCCTGGCTTGTCAGCCACAAGTTATGTTTCAGTCCTCTGAATGGAAAGTATGATTTTGAACCAGGGTCCCTTGGCTTAGTAAGGAAGAGAAGAAAACGTGGAATGAGAGAAGGCCTCAGGCCAAATGGGTCTCTACTGAAAGAGTTTGTGGTGTTTTTTTCTGGCACACATCCAAGTTATTGAGCTGCATTGGAAGGAACCTTTTTGAGGCTGAAGTTGGACCAATTCACTGCTACCTTCTGGCGAGTTTGTTTTGCAGAATCGAGGCAAAACCTAGAGGGAACAAAGAGACGAAAAAAGAAGAGGAATGCAGTTTTATTGATGCGTTAATGCTAATCAATACAACAGTTTAGCTCAAAGTCTTTTTTTAAAGTACCCTGATGTATGTTAAATCTACCTTTTGAAGTATTCCACTTCCCGATCAATCTCATCCATTTCTCCCGGATCGACATCTTTAGGGAGAAAAACATCATCTAGGAATAACAAAGATTGACCATTAGTTACACATTCCAAAGTTAAGAAACAATTGAAATGTTGCACATTAAAGATAGTTTATTGTACCGAGAGCGCCGCTGGATTTTTCACCCTTGTTCTTGTTCTTCTTATTTTTCCCCTTGGCTTGCTGCCCATTTGCAGGAATAGAGGGGTGAGCTTTGCTTTCTGAATCCTGCTCAGACCGACCACCTCGTGTTTCTGCGTCACCTTTCCCTCTTTGTGCATTCGAGAGGCCACCATTTGCCGCATGTTTAGAAAATCGGCCCTCCTCAGCTTTCTTGGGCCCATTTCTCTGGTTGTCTGCAGAGTGCTGGGGCTGTTTGTTCCCAGCTTTTGAGCCGTTAGAAGACGTTTCTTTACACTCATTGCTTTTCTGTGTGTCATTCCCGGAGGCAGCTTTGGTTGGTTTGTTGGAATTTTGCTCCGACACAGATTGCTCCTGCCTTTGCTGCTGCTTTTTATTCTTCTTTGACTTTGCACCACCATTCCCAACTGTTGTGTTCTTGGGATCAGGGGCATCCTCATTTGATTTAGCTGTAGCTTGAGCTGGCACCTGTGGCAAACTGTCAGATCCAGAGGAAGTGCATCTTTCTGGGGACTGAACCCTTATGAGCTTTGAGAGGCTTGGGGTAGTGTGCAATCGCTGGATGTCCTTGGGTCCAGCAGTGACCCCTGATGCCGTGGTGGTGGTGTTAGGGGAGGGGACTGTGGTTGTGTCCTCCCATCCATTAACCAGGTCCAGGTGGCTTTTAAAGGTTCCCAGTGAAAGAGGGGCCAAGTCCAGGTCTATCTGCTGCAGGTCAGAGGAACCATTGAGATGCGACAGTAAATGGTTGCCCTCCAACGTGGCTGCCTTCTTTGGGAAGTCATTAACATCCAGATTGAGGTCGTACATGCTAAATGAGGCCCGGATTGAGTCTTTTATGGTGTTCTTAATCTCTTCGAGCCGACTGGTGAGGAAACTGTTGACGCGCTCAAGCTCCAGCTGAGGCCAATCAAGCAACCGACTGGCTTCTGAACCATCAGCGATGGGCTCGTCGTCATCGACATGCTCGCATGGATTGGAGTGGGGGTCACTGCCTGCAGCACCCGTGCCCTGCTGAGCTTTTTCCTGAAACAGAGATGATACAGGCTTCAGAGAGTGTGAACAGGCACACACACACAGAATGAAAGATGCTCAATTTATACAACAAAACTCAATATATACAACAAAACAGCAGAGTGTATTAATTTGGGAAATTAAACAACAAAGAAAGTGCAAAGTATGAAGTGTATATAAGTATGTACAGTGAGTAACAATCAATAAAAGTGGTGCAAGGGCTATCCTGATTTTAAATTATAATCCATAAAATCAAAGCCCTTTTGAGACAATATTGAAATAACTCGATAATTATGGTCTGAATTTAGAAATCAGAGCTTTATTAAAAAAGGGACAGCAGGGATCTACTTGGGGCAAAACGGAAGTCAGACAGCGGTACAATGGTTCTGCACTCTGCGGCTCGCGTTATCGCAGTTTTACAAGCGCTTCGGAGAACTTCTAGGGTGTCCTTCAGGTGAAATGTGAACTTCTTTCTCTAGAGCCAGTGTTTGGTTTGTCTGTTCTGAGCTACTGTGGTGGTGCAACTCGACAGACTCCAGGAGGATTGTAGATGTAGATATGGCTCATTCTAAGCTCATGAAAAAAACAAAAAACGATTCTAGTTTTAAATAATAGTAATGATGAATACTATATTCTATTTCTGCTATCAGAGCTCTCAAAATGCACTAGACCTTTCAGTTAATGCTAATGCAAACCAAATGTGTCCAACAGCTGCTTGGACTGAAAGCAGGAGTGTAAATCTAAATCTTGGCAATTTTACAAATTTTTTAAGTTCTTGTAGAGTTGCTTGTGTTTACAGTTGCTATTACTATGGCTTCTTTTGTTAAATGAAAAAATAATTCATGTTCATATAACTAAAGTAATGTACTGAATAAAGTTTTGGTCGTTCAAGTATTGTATGGGTGATATAACACAAAATTGATGCTAAATAGAAAAAACAAATGTGTTTCAACAAATTCCTTTCAAAGTTACCGCACCTTCTTTTTTTGTTTGTGTCGGGCCCTTTTGGCAGCCTTGGCACTGTTGACGGGTTTGGGCTCAGAACTGTTTATAAAGTCCAGCAGCTCATCTACGTCCCGGTTGTCGATGGCACCCGCCACTGTCAGTTCTGAATCTGGGCGCTGAGGGAGCTCCTCTTTACGCCGGGTCAGACGTGTGCGGAGCTTCTCTCGGATCTCAGCATAGTTACGGCTGGTTGGTGCCGCTGGAGGCTGTGCCCAAATAAAAATATAGAATAGAATATTTTCATGTTAGCTTTTCATAAAAGTTTAACAAGTATCTAATAGCAAAGGGAACTATTAAGTGCTACTCAAAAAGAGGAGAGCAACAAAAAGTTTCAATGTACCGCGTTGTGTCCGAAGAACTCGCAGTAGCAGCAGTCGCAGTACTTCCCGTCCTTCTGGTTGGTGGAAGAGGAGGCACAGGAGCTCCTCTCAGAGCTGCTGTCTTCATCCTCCCCCTCCTCCAGCTCAGACGAAGGGTGGCACAACGTCCCATTAGTCATTTTGTGCCCCTTACATGCTTGGTCCCTAAAAATAAATAAATAAATAAATAGACAATGACCCTCAGAAGGCAGTATTTTGAATCAATGCAGCTACAGAAGCAATTCCATCCGACAGCAAAGCAATGTTGATATAGTAATACTGACCTGCAGGCTCCAGCTGTCAGATGGCCCACATTTGAAGTGGCCACTGTCCCTGCACTGTGTCCATTACAAGGGTGGTTACAGCCCATGATAGACGTGCCCAGTTTGCTGTGTTGCGTGTTCACGGCAGGAATGTGGGAGTTTTTGCACGGGCTGGGCTTATGGACAGATGTTGGGCTGTCTGGACTGGAAGAGTTGAGTTTGGCTGTGGGGCTGTGGAGGTTTGGTACCAGCGGGGAGAAGGGAGCGTGGGCTGCCACCCCAGTGCCAGACGAGGACGTTACGTGGCCGTGCTGCCCAGAGTTCAGCTTTGGGGGAAGGAGGGAGGAATGCTGGGAAGACAGGCCAGTGGGACTGTTGGGGGGTACTGACAAGTCTGTGTGTTGATGGTGGTCACTGGGGTGAAAGGCTTCACCTGGATAATGGAAAACATAAAGAGAAGAGGACTTCAAATCACATCTTTTTACATAGTGCTTCAGTTTGTGTTCAGGGGTCTCATTTATAAAACAGTGCATCTGATTCACACTAAAAGTGTGCATACGTTCAAGAGGACTGATAATGAGGATATGTAGTGATCGTACGAGAGCTGTCACCGGCTTTATTTCCAGACTTTGCTAATTTACACAATGGTTTTGTGCAGGTGATGAAGTAGATGAGTAGGGAAGCTGTATGACAGGGGTGCCCAATACGTCGATCGCAGAGGTAGTGCGGGTAGATCGCATGCCATTCAATGCTCCCAGTGTGCAAATTAATGTCAATGACCACGAAAGCTGCGCCCGTAATGGTCGGCCGCTTGAATGGATTTATTGCCAAGTGCAGGGAGGATGATGTTTTCACCGACTTCCTTAATTACCACTGTATAATACACCAACAAGAATCATGCGCTACAATGCTAAACATGAAGGAGATAATGGCTGTGGCAACGAAGATCGCCTATTCGAGCGAGAGCTCTTCAAAGATGGCTGTTCCGTGCGCATCTGGAGAAGTCTGACTGAGACCACTCTGACTTCTTGCTACACACTGATGCGAGATTATTGTGTCATAAGGGTTCATGCAGTTATGCAAGGTACGGCAATATTGTAAATATAAAGTATACTCAGTATATTTAGCTCTGATACCGGCATCGGATAGCTGTTTACAGTTTTTGTATACAGTATGCTGTATTTGTCACTATGGAATAAACCATTGTGTTCAATGCAGACACTTTATGAAAACTAAGATTGATATATGCACGGTTTTAAAAGATTAATGCTCTGTTCTGCAGTTCTTTAACAGTATTTGAGGTTTTCTTACAGCTGATGATAATTTCATCAGCTGCTCCACAACTGACCACTAGTGTCGGAAGTTCGGTCTCTCCTCTGAAGAGAGCAGACAGTGCTGATTAAATAGTAAGCAAAATTTCATGCAGAATTTTAATTCTTGTCTAAGTTTTGACCAATTTGTTGTTTAATTCAGGAGATTTAGACTTTTTTTCCACTAAATTTGCTGGTGTATAGTAACAGTTTGGGGCTGCACGTGGTGTAGTGGCTAGCACTGTCAGCTCACAGCAAAAAAGGCCCAGATTCAGCATCAACAGTCTTTGTCTGTCTCTATGTGCGTTATGTTTGGTGACCCGTTCAGGGTCTTGGCCTTCGCCCAATGTCATCTCGCAACCCTCAATGAGATAAGCTGTTCAAATAGTGGACGGATGAATAGTAACAGCTGAGTAAATTAGAATTTATATCTGGGTTTTCATTTGCTACATTTTGTTTTAAGAAGTTAAGTCAAGTCAGCGTTTAAGACAAGCCTGATGTTACCTTGCTGCATTCCTACAAAATTGGGTATCGCACTCAGGGTTGAGCGGCGGTGTGAGTGTGTCACTTTTAATGGCTCATTAAGACCAAGCGACTGTACGACGATTGATGTCTTCGTTCATTCATGACAGCTCTGGATTGCAGGTCACGTGAATGGCCACTTACAGTGTAATTCCAGGCATTCCAGTTATTAATTAAAAAAAATAAAACACAGGTATCAGATCAGTACTCCCAAAGCCCAGGTATCGGTATCAGGACTGAAAATGTTAGATTGGTGCATTGCAACCTAAATGTAAACTAATTTAGTCTACGTTTCCATATTTACTTTGAAGTCAAGTTCAATTTGCTTTGTAAGAAAAACATATTTTAAAAAGAAAAAGCATTCTTTAAATGGTGGTTGAATGAAAAATCATCAAATGTAAAATAACTTACTGGGTTCTGATTTCATGAAATGCTATTGAATCCTAAGAGTCACAGGAATATTACCTGGTGGCGTTGGTCGACGGCACATGGTCTTGAAGTGCTTGGGAGTGGTCTTACAAAGGTCTGCTGAGGTAGACAGGGGGTTCCCAGCAGAAGATCCACTGGTATTTTGGGATGACGGGTGACTGTAGGGACAGATTTTAGTTCCCGACGTTTTAGCAGATTTCCCAGGCGCTTCATGAAGTCCTCGTTTCTCATGACAGGCTGACCCTGCTGTTATACCTGGAGATGAAGAAAAGAAAAAATTGTACAATGAAGCCAAATACTCCTTTTCATTTGAGCCATGCTTTCCACAAACTTTACCAACACTAACAACTTGGTTGAAGAACAGAACTACATAAAGTATTTACCATGTTTGTTGACATATTATGGACACCCAAAATCTGACCACATCACAAAATCATCATGACGCAAAGAGTTTGAGAGCTTTGATCAATGTCCTTGACTCAAAAATGTGCAGGTGCTGAGATTTTGGACTGTGGTTTAGGTTTGGTAAAAAAACATTTTTGGGAGGCACGTTTAGACATGTTTACTGTTCAATGGTGATCAATTCTCACTGCAATGAGAAAGAAAGCAGGCTTGAAATAAATGTTTAGCCCTGAAGGTTCAAACCCCTTAATGCCAACCAAAATAAAAAATGTGAATTATTAACATACAATTTATATCCCGTTAAACATTTGCAATGGTATAGTATCAAGTGCATTCGGTTCGCTCAATTCCAATTTAAGCCAAAGATGTGTTTGATATTATTCAAGTTGAAAAACATAAATGGTCACCAGCAAACATCAACAAACGTGATTAAAGCAAAACATACCATTTCAAATGCAATCACGTATCGTCTACTTTCACTTACGCTCGTTTAAATGCAATTTGGCAACATGACCCATCAGAGTATTTGCTAAACTAGAAATACAGCCACCACAAAGTGATTTCATTGGAGGAAAGAAACAGGAAGAAAACAGATAAAAGCAAAGATGGCAGCTGTCTGACATGTAATGCGTCTCATTTTATAAACAACTGCCTTCCTCAGCCCCAGGACATGTCTCAGCTATCTCTGTTGTGGCTAGGTCGTGCTACTTTGTAACAGAGTCCTATTAAGACGCTGAAGAGTCAAATGACAAAGTGATAAATCTGTTAACTGCAAAGTCTTACTACGGGTGGAAAAATATTCTAAAATTCTTAATGCATCTCCATCTTTGATTTCCACATCTTTCTATATTTCTTTAGGACAACAAACCTTCCTGGAATAATAGACACAATTTCATAATTCCATTTGAGCAGCTTTGTGCATTTAAGATGAATATTTCAAGAAAAAGATAAATCAAAATGCATGTAAGAGATGATCACTTTTCACCACAACTTTGGAAAAGGTTTTTGAGGGTCAATTTTTGTTTATTTTCATTATTTTGGAAAGCTGCCAGTTCAAGCATGCAATAGATGCTTAGATCTGCAGTTGTTGTAGCTCTGAAACTTTGGCAGAATTGATTAGAAGGAATAACTATCTAATACATGAACAGTTTTCCAGAATAATTAGACAAGTTTAGACAGACAGTTGCCTCTGCTTTGCTGTAACCTTTCCATTGACCCTGCTATTTTACTCTGATTGTGGGCGGCTGTAGCTCAGGGGGATGAGTGGTCGTCCCGCAACCAAAAGGCAGCCGGTTCGATCCCCAGTCCCCCCATAGCTCACATGTCGAAGTGTCCCTGAGCAAGACACTGAACCCTCAAGGGGATTAATAAAGTGCATGTTTCTTTTTCCTTACAGCACAGCCTGCAAACACTTCCATTTCAACGCCAAGCAGTCAGTGTCCTCTAATGAGGATTCAATTAATTAAAAAAAAAAGGGGGGAAAAGTACAATGTTTTTGTACAAAATCCACAGTGTTTACATCTTGCTATTCTAGTCATAATCATCTTCATTTGAAAGTATTTTTCTCTAAGGACCTCAGTAAGTAGGGCATTGTCAGCATGATGCCTCTTTGTATTTTTAAGAGGCCAAAATTCTATCACACATCTATTGCCAAGTAAGTAAGCAAACAAGCCCCCCGTAGAGCTCTGATTCTCACCAAACATGTGTCCATTTCATGTAACTGAAACTTGTGTTGATTACAGCAATTACTGTCATTGTCACTAAATGTTTTTTGCCGCTGCGATGACAGACCTGGTTGTGAGTGTGAAGAAGTGTTGTGGTTGCAGTGTTCCCCTCCGTTGGTGTGGGCAGAGTTCCAGAGACCTGACAGTTTATGGGCTGACAGGAAGGAACTCGGGTCCCAATCCACAGTACTTTGCTCCGGGTAACCGTTCCCACAGCTCTGGGATTTACAGGAGGAAGAGTGTGACAATGGTACCTGAATTAAACAAAAAACAAAAAACAAATTGTTAATCACAGGGCTGTGTTCATATGCTTACATTTGGCACCGAGTAACTACCAATATTAGCTTGTAATTCATTGAATGGAGTGACAAGCAAAACACTTAATCTTGGATGATAGATATAGATATATATATATATATATATATATATATATATATATATATATATATATAAATAAAAAGGGAAAACTGCAGGGGACTGTTAAACAATACTTCAATCTGTTCCCCTTTTTGTCGTTTTGAACTTCTGCTAGTTTGAGCAAAATACCAACAAAACATCTTGATAATCTGTAGTTCAGCTTAAGTGTGACGATAGAGAAGTCTTCGAAATTTGCATTTCATGTAAAGTATTTATGTAGAAACAACCAAGAGACAGCAAAGGTAATAGCTGCTGCTGATACGTATGCCACAGAGACACAAATACAAAATAAATGACTTCAAAATGTAGACTACATGTTTAAACGCATTGACTCCAACATGACATTTGGAAAGATATATTTAGTGAGTAAACTCGCGCAAAGGCAATGCCTCGTATGATGAATAAAGATGGGATTACCTCAGTCGACAGACACCAACACAGTTTACCCAAAAAGTAGTTAAAAGAAGTCGTGAAAAGGATCCAGACATATGACCCAAATCAGTCCCCTTTTATTTACCGGCGTGGGTTGCTCCTGGGTGCTCCGCCTCTCTTCCTCTTCCACACTCTTGCAGCAGCTCTGACATATCCACAGAGGCACCTCTCCCAGCAGAGACTGAGACAGCGAGGGCACTGCATCAGCAAGCTTACGCCCTGGCGCCTCCCGCAATAAGGCCTGGGAGAGCGCAGGCACAGCATCAGCCAGCTTGGTCCCATGGCCACCAGGGAGTCCATTCACTGAGCTTGCTCCCCAGTCCTTAAATTCTCGGTGGCACAGGAGGCAGCAGGTGTGCATAGGCTAGATGGAGAAAGAGAGGATGAAGGGGTCAAGAGATAGCCTGCGATTACCAGTTAAACACGACAAAAGAGTCCAAAAGGTTAGAATAAAGTCTACAATATTTGACAATGCCTACTAAACAGTCACACAGTTGTGACAGAAAACGTCCTCCAGTTAAAAGGTTGAATCAACACCTATTATAGATATATATTTCACAGTATTTTCTAGATATCACATAATTGTATAAAGTGATACCTTGTGTTACCTTTTAGAGATAACCATGTTATTAAAAACGTGCAAACCCGCGACACAGTCCTGCCTGAACATTTAACATTGTGAAATGTAGGTTAGTTATGAGACGTGTCTAGACGGGCATCGCACACATGTGGTATACAAAAATGTATTTACTCAATCCAAGCACAAGTCGGGCAAGTTGTAAAGCCCAGAGGTCAGTTGTAAGGTTAGCTGGTCGCTGATGTGACAGCGGTCCAACATGCCGCGCACCATCTTCTCTTTTAAAGGTGACTGTTTACCCTCAACTTAAGTAGCTAACGCTCCTGACTTATCCAACGTTAGCTCGGCATCACTGGCTGATAACTGCACGCATTACAAACTTTTGACATTAGCTCCTGTCAAACTCCAATAGAATGGTGCAGAACAGCAACACGCGAGAGAAGAGTAACAGCGTAATAGAGTCGAATAAACAACTCCAACCCACGTCTATGAGTTAGCTAGCCTTACTATTTACCCGTTATCTCCTTCAGCTAACTAGCTCTTTAGCTAGCTAGCAGCTGTGTAGCTACTGCTGGCTGAGTGGTTCCTGTGGTTCAAGTGAAGGCAGTAAAAGCACGTTTGCAGCATGCTAGCTGGAGGCGATAGCCCGGCTAGCCCCCTGGCTGAGGTTAGCTTGGCGGATGGGGAATTGTAAACGCTGAAAACGGGACGATCCGTCCGAAGCACAATGTCACCTGTCCGGCAGAGGAGATGGGCTGCAGTGCTAGCCACACCGCCTCAACGCTGCCAGCTGGGGACGAGTCTGCTCGCTAAGTTGCTAGCGTGTTATTTATTTAATTAAACATCAAGCTCAACAGCCAAGACTACTACACAGCGATTACAATAGCGTTCAACCAGCCAGCGGGTGCATATAAGTTCACATCTGCAGGATCTGGCGACGTGAAAATAAAAGCACAATGGAGGATGCTTGGATTAGCAGAGGGGTGCTAGCTCGGAGCCTAGCTAGGTGCTCGTAGGTTGCTGCTAGCTAACCTACCTGGTTCGCCCTGGTAGTAGCCAACCTATCCAGCCCAGCATCTCCTCCGCCGCCGCCGTCAGCTGCATCGCTGGGAGAGACTGGGCTCTTCGGTGCGGTCTGCTGTCCGGGCGCGAGCTCCTTCTGAGCGACCGCCTGCTGCTTGCTTTTCTTCCTCGCCATCGCGGTGGTGGTTAAAAAACGCTTTAGCCAAGTTTGCACCAGTTTCGATGATTTGTAGAGCACACTTTCGTTTCTTCTCGGACCTCAAAATGTTCTCTATCTCCTCCAGTCAAGACAACAGTCAATATGGCGGAGGACTGGCACACTCAGGAGTTCATAGGTTAAAGATACTGCTGGCAAAGTGGCTTCACTCCCGTTCGAAGGATACAACTGAAACCTGAATCAGGCAGTGAAGCCATACGCCGCCATCTTTAGTGAGGGCAGCCCTAGTCTCTTCCTACTTTCTTCAGCGTATGGAAAGAATAAACACACCCTCCCGTTTACGCTGGCTATTCAAACGGGCTGTTTTAGTGATGATAATAATACCGAATATAATTTTATACGAACTAAACATGTATCCATCTGTAATATGATCATATCTTGCTTAATTAATGTGCATATATATGTCAATATTTGAAAAATAAATATATTGGTATTGGCTGTAATTTAAGTAAATATATGTGTTTTTTTCAGACATTGGAAGAGGGGGAGAGTAAAACCCAATAGTATATGTAACAATGTAACTTTGTACAACTTGGATTTACATATTATAGGGGCAATCATAAGCATAAGTACATTGTCAATATTGTTGTTAACCATACATGTTTGAAACATAAAGGCGCTGTGAAAGGAGAGGGGATGGCTCTTGATAATGACGTTTTACGTTGTCTCGCGATGCCTTCACATACTTTCAGGAATATGAAAATCGCAAACTAAATTCCCCATAATAACCAGCCCATGGCCACACTATGATACGAGATGAAAAACACATATTTAATTGACATAAGATTTTCGTTTTTAGTGTTTATGTCATTATGTTAATTCAAAATGGTGTTAATTTACACACAAAAAACGCAAATGAGTACTCTCTGCATTATAACAACTCTCTTGTTATTTTCACAGAAATAAACCAACAGAGTCCAACACTTTAGACGGCCCTTTTAGTAATCATATCCGACAAAACATCCGTTCCCGTTCATAATTATGAAGGCGGTCCAAATGTCCGAGTTTGCGTGGGACACGTGAATGCAGCGTCACAGCGAACGCTCTGAGGGTTGAGGACGTAGCGCAGACTCAAGCTTCATCTACTTCAGGCTGTTGCCGCTGTAGGTTGTTTACCCGCTGTTGTTTTTATTCCAACAAACATAATAATGGACGGAAACATTTGCAACATCCAGGTGCTTCTTCGGGCTGCTGAGTTTCTGGAGAGAAGAGAACGAGGTAAGTATTTTATGATAACTGTCAGTCTATAGGAGAGGAAGTTGGTTATTGTTGAAACAACAAATACACAATGAAGGTGCTGGAACTATGAATGCAAAACGCAATGCATGTACACCATGCAATGCAATCGGTCGAGAAATCTGCAATATTCTTGCAGGAATGTTATTTTCGGCGATCTTCCACATTTGGCTCAGTGACCTACATATCGGTCACATCATTGTACTCAAAGGCGCCAATCTCGTCCAATTTGAAAATGAATCCGAGCGGCGGCGAAAGCGCATTACGGCGAATGAAAGTGAAACTGGAAGAAACTCAACAAGTTTCATTCGTTACCTTACACACTGCAGACATTTTATTGTGTATTTCTGCGTATGAGGCTCCAGATTAGTTGTACAATAGAGCGGTGTGTGATGGCGCCAAAAACCAAACGCCCAGCTGATGATGCTGATGACAGCAGTCTGTGCTTTGTCCCCCTCCTCTTAGCATTTAAGAAGAGATAATATATGAGACAATACAGATAATTCGTAGCATTAGGGTTCACTAGCGTTCATAATAGGGAAACATGTATATTTATCATTGCAGGCTCTTGAATTTCAAACACTTTTCTTACAACGCTGTAATGCATGTTTTCCTGAGCAGAGGCAGAACATGGATACGCTTCCCTCCAGCCTCTCAGTCCCAATCACTCCGACAAGAGGAGTAAACAGAAGAGCAAAAAGATATCTGCTGAGGGCAATAGGTGAGTACATTGCGTAACGCACAACTGACAACAGGGTGTGGTTGTGAAGCTCGACTTTCAGTTTTGACATGAATCCTAAACAATGACTACCTCACGATCTGTCATTACTAAGCAGTTACTGCCACGAATGTGTTTGTTCATCGCTAAACTAGCCCTCTCTTTCTGTAAATGCAGGACGGTACACAACGAGCTGGAAAAAAACAGGTAATTCATATTTTGTCAAAATAAACAATAAATAATATCCATATTTTTTAGACACAGTTTTTTATGGTGGGGGAAAGTTAGAGGAAGAGGAAGCATTCATCATGAACTGTTTCCACTCGCATGGATTAACCGCATCTGTTGTTGCTTGTGGTGCTTTGCAGACGAGCTCAGCTGAGGCAATGCCTGGAGCAGCTCAAGGAGCAAGTCCCTCTGTCGTCCGACTCGATGAGGAACACTACACTCAACCTGCTGAGGCGAGCCCAACTCCACATCAAGGTAGACACGACACCGCGGCACTGATAGAAGCTCTAGCGGGGAGGCAATGTCGGGAGAGTTATCGTCCGGTTAGTGTGCTTTTTCCGTCTCGTCTGCTCACTCGTCTGTCTCTCTGCCTTCTCGTTTCAGAAGCTGCAGGACCAGGACGAGCGTGCGGAGCAGCTGAAGGGCCACCTGCGCTGGGAGCAGAGAGAGCTGCAGGTTCGGCTGGAGCAGCTGCAGAGAGGCACCGAGAGGATGAGGAACGACAGTCAGGGGTCGACCATGTCATCCGAGAGGTCGGACTCCGACAGAGGTACGTCTCTCGGGGAGCAGAGGGGCCTCCCCTCGGCACAGTATATCCTAGTTGTGCCTTACGGCTTAAAGTGTGATTATAGGTGGTGTTTCAGTAATGATTCGTTTTGGATCATTACTATGTCCCATTCAAACCACTGTGATCGTGGACTTTATGGGAACTGGAAGTTCCAGCTACTTAAGGCATCTTAAAACAATCTCTCTGTCTCCTAGCAAATTACACATTAATGTAGACTTCTCAGTAATAGGAGTTTAGGATGTCAATATTATACAAATGTGTGTCGATATTTTCTGAGCAACATAATTTGAACTATAGCGTGGCAATAATTCAAAAGTACAGTTTATCATTCTTCAGGGGAATTACATTGAGACAATATGATTTATATATTTAGTTGTCGTCTTCCAAAGCTGTTGTCTGGATGATTGATTTAATAGTGGGACAACATCAATAGCAGTTTTTTAAATGTTTTAATGCGTTGCACATTCATTAGATCAATCTATAATTTCTTCCATGTGAGAAATATCATTATGGAAAAAATAATGTCATGATATTGATTGCAATCATATGACCCAGCGGTAGTTTGTAAGTTCAAAGAGACGAGTGACGTTTTCTCCCACTAATGGATTTGATCTGTTGGTTGGTCACCTTTCAGAGGACGTGGAGGTCGACGTGGAGGGCATCGTGTTCGACTGCCTGGACTCTGACGGCCTGAGCATTACGCACACCGGGCCGGACCACTGCTACTCCAGCATGGACCAAGCCTGGCTATGACGGCTAGAAACCCGACCGTAAGCCACGTCATGTCGCCAGGTGGACCGGAAGAGGATAAAAACATTCCAAAAACAAGCCAATGGAGGACGAGGGAGAATAGAGCAAATGTTACTGTACAACTGAACACTTTTCAGTAACTTTTGATATTCTCTTTTTAAAATATGTCAGACTAAAAGCTAAACAACAATGTTATGAATGAGCTGTGTTCATTTGCACTGAATAGCAGTTAAAATCACTGGGCTGGGATGGATGTAACATTACATGACGTCAACCATTAATGGCGTTTACTTCCTCAGCCACAAGGTGTCTGTAATGACTCCAACAGTTCTACTCATTTATCTTGAAGGGCTTTTTATTCAAACCTCTTAACTTATTCTTTTTACGACAGTATGTTTGTCTGTACTGAACTCTGCCTTAAATAAGATTTGGTTTAGTATCCCATACAGCTTTTCTTTAGCACTAAGTTCATATTTCAGCAATGCCATGTGTAGCAGGCACTTAAACATCAACCTGTGCTATTTTTGTCCAATTATGTAAATTAGCCACGTCATGTCTTTTTCTTCTGTTGCACAAAACCGCCACACATTGCACTTGTTTTGTCTCAAAAAGATTGTGGGTTCATCAAAATGAAAACAGTGAACATAAAAGAACTGGTTACTAAATATTAATTTAGTGTAT
Source organism: Myoxocephalus aenaeus (assembly GCA_038501785.1). NCBI lineage: Eukaryota > Metazoa > Chordata > Actinopteri > Perciformes > Cottidae > Myoxocephalus > Myoxocephalus aenaeus. The sequence goes on along the minus strand of JBAMJR010000161.1, from coordinate 5,967,990 downwards.
TTGTACACAATTCAGTCTGTGATCAAGTGCAAGAATTTTGATGCCTGTATGTAAAGATGAGTTGTGAGCGCATATGGAGAAAGTACAATGACAGTTTTATTCACTGCTTATATTAACTGGTCTGCTTCTTAGAAGTGTGCATTATTACAACTGTACACTTCATCGCTTGTGCATTTCTCACGTCAATTATGCATGCACCAGTCGGACCAATGTCAACTTGTAGTAATTATGCAATTTATGCTGTATTACAAGTATGTTTCATATTCATTGCCATGTATTTAATAACTGAAGGTGCTTTCCCCCTTCACTTTTGTATGCAATATGCCTTATTACCGTCTAATAGTATGTATGCATTCAACAGGCTCTCTGCCCAGTAATATAATGTAGCATTTTTCTACTGGTGTAAGCTTTTTAATTGAATAAATATTTTGTATATTTATGTGGCATTTCTAATTATTTTAATAGACTTAATGAATTACAATGATGCACTTTTTTTTTGCTCGTGAGCCCATAAGACAAAGTCATGGCTGTATTTGCCCCCTCTTCATCAGGTGCATTGGTTATGTTTGAAATCGATTTTTCCATTTTATTTGAAAAACATAGCAGGAAGTCTGAAAATGTAAGATAATTTGGTATTTAAGAATCTTTTTTTTAACTTTCCCATCCTGTTAATCCTCTAGCTCCCCCAGGTTTACCAAAACTGTACAGAGTTACCACTTTCTGTACAAAGACATCACAGCATGATTTTTACAAAGGAAATGTCCATTTATTGACAATATATTTAATCAGAATCAATGCAGTAAGAGCACATTGTTGCATTGGTTGTGTCAGACCTAAGCTGAATGTACAATACAAGGTATACCTTTTCCCTTTGTACACACATTTTAAATTCAGGCAAAGTCCAATGCAAGCAGACTGTAATATCAAGCTAGACTGCCAACAGCAGGGACCCTTCCTCAGTCAATGCACTTCAACTTGAAGCAATCAGTCTGGTAGGATGATTAAGGTGTGGTCAGGTGAACTGAACTAAAAGACAACATGATTGAGACAAAACATACAACTTTAGTAAATCAAAACACATACATTTGTATTAATTAGATATTCGATAGTATGCTAATCTTAGCCTCTAAAGAAAAAGCTGTTGATAATAGAAAACCATTATAAAATAGCATGACACACTGAAATGAGCAGAGTAAAAAGTAAACGTTATTGAGGGGCACAAAGGTCGAGCAAAGGTCTGAGGAACAGTATCAAGGTTGGCTAAGTGCTCTTATTACTGTATGGCCCCCGGAGCCATATTCAACCATTTCTTTAAGATCCCAATGTATGGTTCACACTGAGATGATCTGGTATCAAACGTAGGGTTGTAACGGTAAAAAATGTCCCCAGTGCAAAAACTCTCAGAAAATATCACGGTATTTCCCAATTCATTTTCTTATTATTATTATCAGTTACAATAACCAATTATAATACTAAACAGAATCATAAACTTGATAATAAATAGCATGTTACTTTACATGTTCGAACTGTAGAATGTTAAATGCAAACTACAAGATGAAAAATAATATCAGCTGGGAGCTTTTAAAATAATATCCTATGATTATTAACAATGAATATATATTGTAGGTAGGTAGCGCAGCCAGACTGCTCCGGTCTTTACCTTCAACTCACACACTCTCACTTATGTCAGTTTATTTTCAACACCGTAGATAAGCAAATGTACACGGTACGTCAAATCTTCATACCGCGCTTAACCGTTACAACCCTAATGAAAGGTAGAATATACTCCAGGAGGCTGGAGCAGCCTCTTGAACCCAGCTCAGGCCTTTTATGGTCCACCCACCATTTCAGTACGTGGCTTCCTCATAGAGGCGTCTACTCCCGACGGGATCCGTTCGTCTTAACCACCAGGGCTGGGGGTAAAGATAAAGAACCGATCATCCATAGAGCTCATCAGACATATTGTTTCTTCTGGGCCTGTGAGGCGAGGTCTTTGGCTTTCTCCTTAGCTGCCATCGCCGTCTCTCTTGCTCGGTCCGTAGCAGTTTCCGTTAAGGTTCTCGATGGAGTTTCACCTACAAAAGTCATATTGATTGTAATTAATATCGGTAGAAATATTTGTATACTTACGTAGTTCTAGAGAATCTATGCCAGGGGTGGGCAAACGTTTTGGGTCAGGGGCCACGATGTGTTTTAAAATGTGACAGACGGGCCGGGCCAGTATCAAATGGATGGAGAGTGTTTGTGTGAACTAATATAAATTAAAAGTAAAAGCCATTAACTAAAAAGTAAAGAAAACTTACATTTAATTTCAGTGGGAACAGTGTTGTTGGTCACAGTGTTTGCCTGTGCATCAAAGTTTGTTGTCAGTTTGGTTGTGGCAATTCTCAGGACAGATCTGTGATGTTCATCAGTTAACTGGGAAGTGTGGTGTGATGTGTTGATGTTCATCAGGCTGAATGTCTGTTCACAGGAAGAGTCAAACAACAGCAGGCCGTAGTTTGCCCACCCCTGATCTATGCTATCAATTGTTTATTGTGTAATAAACAACACTTCTCTCTGTGTGTGTGTGTCAGTCACAGGGATTTTACCAACAACATATCACCGGTGCTTCGATTTTACAGATTTTAACACACATTAAATTATCTTCTAACAAATTAAAATGATACTGTTAAGGACAGAAGTGATTAGCTTTACTTTCGTTAACAGTTTATAAATGAACAACCAACTTTACAAGTTCAGCGTCAGTGCAGCCAAACTAAATATCTTGACTTTCTAATAAATTGTTGTATGATTTCAACAAAAGGTTGTCTTGCATATTATGATAAATAAACGATGGTTCATTCTACCAATTATTGTAATGCACGAATTACTGATGCTATTATTAGTGACAATTTACCTTGCATTTTGGCCAGCACGTACTCAAAACCTTTCATGGTCTTTGTAACACTCGTCTTGAACCTTGCAAGACCAAATTCCTAAAAAGAGAAGTTACAGAGTCAGCAAAGGAAATAAAAGCATAGACAGAGAATAATGTGTGAACAACCTATAACTCATCATCACATGTATTAATAAACCTTCCCAGAGCCTGAGGACCATAAGTGATCACTCTGAATCGGTCATAAATCTTCAACCTAGACGGTAGGCAGACGGCTTCGACCTGACGCTGTGTATTACGTTACAATTACCGACGGAAAGGCGTGACGCCCCACTTTCCCCAAGCTGGTACAAAGCGTTGCCACCACTTCACTCTACTGACCTGAACGGGTCTAGAGAGCCCATAGACATTGGTAGAGATCCAAGCTTCTCTTTTTATCTCTGTCCAGCTGCCATTGTCGCGGTTGATTTGGTACTCACACCGCTCCTCCACGGACTGCGACAGGCGAGATAAAAAAAAAGGAAAAAAAAGCAACATGAGGTTGTGTTATTACTTTGTGCAATGCCGAGTGCCGATGGAATCGAACACCGCTGTACCATGAGGCGAGCGTGGCTGATGTTCCATGTGAGCGTGGTCATGGTCCTTTTCTGAGGGTCCACAATGGAGTCCTCGATGATGTATGCCGAGCTGGCCATGTGCTTTGGAAGGTACCGCTCCATCCAGCGAGGCCCTCGGCTCGTTTTGGTCAACAGTCGTCTGGATTTGAGGCAGTTGGTTGGTGTGACCTCTCGGAAAATGATGTCCTCAGTCAAAACATGGTTACTGTGAGAGGGAAGCACAAGCTATGGATCAGGATTATACAAAACCTCTTTGCCGGGCTTATAAATATGTCTGTCAATCATTTTATCATTCAATTCAAATACTTTTATCTAATTTAAAAAAAATGGGAACCTAAAAAGGTATCAAATTTCCAATGCCATAAAAAGGCAACAAATACTCACACATGAGAAAATGTAGAAGGAACTGATTAGATAATAGATAATTTTAAAACAAGTAATCGATAATACAAATTCTTTGAAATTCTGTTATTGATTATTTGCTTTATTTGATCATTTCAGCTCAAGCTACAACAAACAATTATTTTCACAACTAACAATCATTTCAGATGATTATTTCCTTAAATCATTTGTCTATAAAATGTCAATAAAAGTAAAAAATGACAATCACAATGATGTTTTCAAACTGTTTGTTTTGTCTGACCAGCGGTCAAAAACTTAAAGATATGCAATTTATATTATACATCTATAGATCATCTCACAAAAGCAGCCAAACAATAAGTAGTTTATTCAGTTGTCAACGATCTATTAATGGACTAATTGTTTCAGCTATGATGTTTACCACTTCACTGCTCTCTGGGGAAACAATCTAGGCAACCTCAGTGGTGGTCGAGCTTTAATATTTTTACCACAAAAGTACAAGCATCAGGTATTAAACAGTAACATTGGTCATCAGGTGGGAGAATGATGTTATATCACGTTATTGGACTATTATTACTGACACAGTGCGTCATATTGGATCAGCAAGCCACATGTTTAATATGTAAAATCATCAGGAACCAGCACATGAAATGTAGTATGAAGTGCCAGACAATAAAAACTAAAAAGGAAGTAAAATACATCAAAACTAAACCACAGTAAACTGCTTCAGCAAATACACTCAGTTATACCCCACCACTGTTTACCCTCATCAGCAAACACCTGCTGGGACACAATCCCAACTAGTAAGACCTAGAGGTATACTTGTGTTATACTTGTGTGGACCCAGAGGTATACTTGTGGTATACTTGTGTTATAGTTACTTGTGTGGACCCAGAGGTATACTTGTGGTATACTTGTGTTATAGTTTCTTGTGTGGACCCAGAGGTATACTTGTTGACCCATGACCCACTCACCTGTAAGGGTTGGGATATCGTTGCCAGAAAGCAATACAAACTTGGTCCCAGGTGCTTTTGAGCAAACCTGCGCAGCAGAAATACTTCACCATCGTCCCTTGCGTTTACTGTGGCAGCACCCTGAGGAGACACAGCACCCTGAGGAGACACAGGACCAACAGTATTTGAGCAGGACGATTCGGAGGCCAATGCAAACACACACAGGGGCCTAAGGGTTTACTCAGCAGCAGCTTAGGCCGTTGCGGAAGTTCGTGTTTCTTTACTCAAGAGTGTCAACAATCAAGTAGCGTTAACATGGACGAATTACAGTATTTAGCTTTGTTCATGCAACACCGTTACGTGTTAAATAAACGTGGGCCGATAGTTTGCAGCTAAACGCTCGCTACATGACAGCTGTCAGCCGGATACAGACACGTTGTCCTCGGGCTCGGCCACCGGACAACGTGGCTCTACAGTCCGGGTGAACACGGGCGCTCAGGCTGGAGAATGAACCCTCCGACCGGCTCACGTCAGACAGCACGTCCCGCGGTCACATGTGTCACGTCCGCACTCCCATCGAGCTCCATCGTTAGCATCGTGAGCTAGCTAGCTAGTCGAGGAGAGACACCTCCAGTGGGGCCTTCACACATCTCCCACTTCCCCTTTAAAGAGGAACATTGACGGGGTTTTATTTCCAGAGGCCACGGCGGTTACCTGAATGGCGACAGCAGTCAAAAGACGAGTTTCTGCATGTTATAGTCCGGTCGGGATGAAGTTCATCGCGCAGCCACCGACAAATCATGTCAAACGTGACTTGGACTAAAGGGGAAGGTCAAACACGTGACGACACATCCGGTGGGCGGTGCACATGTGACGCAGCGTGACCACTAGAGGGCAGCAGGTGACGGTGCAAAACCCCAATGCAGCGTTGGAGTTGTGTTGACTCAAGAGGGGATTTCGATCAGAGATTTGGGGGGGCTCTAATGTTATGTAATTGTGTCAAAACAACAGAAAGTGGCACCTGTAAGGCTCCTACAATCTATCTTCAACTCAAATGTAAAAACTAAAAAACAACCCTTATATTATTCTGGTTAATCTGACTGTGTCTTGCTATTTTTGGAGATATATCCCCTTGAGCATGCCATACTTTGCTGCAGATGGATAATCTCTTATGCATAAAATCATCCCTGAAAACATCTCCAGTCTGCAGAAAAATCTTCACACATTAGCTCTAATGCCAAAAGGGTTTAATGTCGTGGGTCTAAGCTGAGTGTTTGTCTGCTGGTTGTCCCGATAAAGACTTTGAGTTTATAATAATCTACAGTACATAATGGAATGTAGGCTAAACAAGGAAATCAGTAATGTTGGTGCAAGTTGCAGCCGGACAAAACCAATGTGTATTATCTTTGCTGTCATGAATCACGCTGCATAGGCCACATTTGTCTGGTTGTTCATTAAATGCTTTATTGGTTGTTATTTGGACCCACTGGTTCTTTTTTGTTGTTCAAAATGAAGTCTGAATGTTTGCGTGAAGACTTTGATTCACCTCAAATTATTATTTTCCCTATATCCAGATTGTCTTCCTATCTACAGATGGATTTTCCAGCCTTCAGGTTCAGTGAGTTTAAGTTTACCTTCCTATCTTACATTAAGAATGGAGGGTACATGCACCCCTAAATGTTTTGAGTAGTCGTTGTATGGTGTCGGTGTGCAACACATTTTGTAATACGCCACAATTTCCATGTTAACTACGCACTCAGACAGGATCTGACATTTATCCAAGCCACAGTCTTTTTATTGGACACACAAAACATAATTTCTCCTGATGGTCAACTCAACTCTGGGTGTGCAGTGGGGGCTCAATGTGCCCAGAGGCCGTGTGGTTGATTAATGTTCCTGTGTTCATGATTAAAAGACCACCAGCAAAGGACACTTTGACAGAGTAGGGAATTGCCTGTTTTGTCTTCTTCCAAATCCCTTTTTTTTTAATTCTTTTTTACATATCCTCAAAGCAGCTGCCCACATTATATAATAACAATTTATATTGAGAGCAGCTGGTTACAGGTGAACACAATGAACTTCCTGGTTACAGATCACAGCCTCCTCTGGATTCCTGGGATGACGATTGAATGTTACAAACTTTGGAATTAATCCAAAACTCAGCATTTGGATTAATTAAGAGAAAATTGTCCAAATGTTTTGAATAACCAACAAACAGAAAAACAAGTGCAGAAAATTAAACTTGTTCACACAGTCACAATAATCACCTCCAGTAAGAACAAACACACTATCAGCCTCAGGCGATTTATGCATCGGAGTGCATACATAATTGGACATCACCAACAAGTAGACACATATTGTACCGAGTTAATTAACAGCCTAGTAAACATTTTAAACACATATTTGAAAAGCTTCGACAGATGTATTTTCACGAGTACCATTCACAAAGGAAAGAAGAGCCTTATATAGAGCGATTGGCATGCAAAGCTTTGAGCCTTCTCCAGTCCCATAGATACTCAAGATCAGGCCATTCAAGTCAAAAGGCTACTTTTGAACCACAAACACCTCAAACCAGAAGTGCGTTTAGTGGGTTCAGTCACATCCTGCAGGCTTTTTAAATTGGTTCCTTCTCATACAGCAGTCGGAGGTTGTCCGCCATTACGACCGTTCAGAGTCAGCCTTCTTGTGGAACGTGTCCTGAACGAGCCCTCGGGGTGGAAGGAATCTGGCTTATCCTCACAACGGAAGACCATGAGGAAGCCGTTCCTGTAGTTTTTATTCATCCACCCATACAGGAGTGGGTTGGTACAAGTTGAACCCATGGCTACAATGTGGAACACCGTATATATCAGTTTGTACTCCTTAAACCTGAGCACCAGGTCCAGATCACTGGCCAGCTGAAACACATGGAACGGCAGCCAGCAGATGGCAAACACCACCACCACCAGGGCCAACATCTTGGTGGTCTTTTTGCGGCGGTTGATGCTGTCGTTTCGGCTGGACGGACTGATGTGGTTCTTCAGTTTGACCCAGATGCAGATGTAAGCGTAACTGATGATGGCCAAAGGAAGGATGTACTGGAGGAGCAGCATCGAGAGGCTGTAGATGACTCCGTCCCTGCTGGTCCCGTGGGGCCACTTCTCAGAGCAGACAGCGATGCGCAGGTTGATGGAAGGGATCTCTTCATGGCGGTACTCTCTGAAGATGGCCAGGGGTGCTGCCAGGACAGCAGACATAGTCCAGGTGAACGACATGATGAGGAAGCTGGAGTGCCACGTGAGGCGTCGGCCAAGATGGAAGACGATGCAACGGTACCGCTCCAGAGCGATGACAGTCATGGTCAGGATAGATACATGCACACTCAGGGCCTGGGCAAATGGCACCATGTGGCACAGCACCGCTCCAAACTTCCACTCATCCAGCAGAGTGTAAACCAGAGTGAAGGGCAAGCAGAGAGTGTCCACCAGGAGGTCGGCCAGGGCCAGGTTGGCGATGAAGAAGTTGGTCACTGTTCGCATGTTTCTGTAGCGAATAATCATGTAGATGACGAGAGCGTTGCCCAGCAGCCCCAGCAGAATGATTAGGGAATACGCTGTGATCAGGGTGATCTGGACTCCAAGGTGCTTGGTGATGTCAGTGTGGAAACCAGGTGGGCCCAAACCCTTGCTGTCGTTGAGTTGAAACCAGGGGTCGGCTTCACCGGCCGGCCCTTCGCTTGTGGTGTTGCATGTGTCCGGTGGGCTCATTTTATCGGTAGATGCCGGATTGAGGATGTGCCGCTGAGGAGAGAAAAAGAGAATGGTTTCTGACACCAGCCTGGCAGAATATTCCGAACGAGATATGAAAATAAAACGACAATGGCAGTCATTGTGCAAAGGCTTGAGGTGTTCATTTAGCTATTTTCCACTTCTGCATTTCTTGTCACTGCCAACATCACTGTCAAGTGCACCAGTCACTTGTCTTCACCAGGAGGGTGTTCCATATGCCCATGTGTTGTGGCATGATCCCTCACTTGCTTCCCATTGCTTTCACTTGAACACCTGACAAAGCCAGAGAGCTACATCCTGGGTCTCGTTGCTGGTGGGCTGTTATTTTGACCTCCTGTCCTGGCCCATTATCTCCCTCTCCTTGTACTACACAATGCTGTCTGTAATCTATTAATAATAATCTATTATTGTATAATATATATTTCTGAATAATATAAGAAAGAACTGCAACAGCATTGACAAAATCCAAACCTCTAATGAAAATCAGACTAAACAGATCAGATACGGACCTATTTCATTATTCTCTTCATAACACCTTGAAAGGGCAGTTATCATACTGTTATTTAATCTATTTTGTATTCACCTTGAGAGTAATGAAACAGTGCAATTTCGAAGTTATGATAATTCTCTAATGCATGCAGTCTAATTATTAGAACAATTACTCAACATTGCATTGAGGAAGTGGGTGTTCTGAAAAGCTAAGAAAATGAAATATGCATCCCAGTAACAACAAGATAAGCAATAGAAAATCAGATGTCTTTGTACACGCTCCTTCCAAACACTCCCAAAAAACGACCATGTTGCTACCTAGAGCTATTGAAGATGTTTCCCCGGTGCCTGGGTACAAGTATCTGTTTGGTTACAACATGCTGTTTTTTCCAAGGGACATAAACACCTGTGTCATTATAAAGACTAAAGCAAAATGATGAGGGAAGCAATGCAATCAGGAGGAGTCAGAGAGTACAAAGCTACATCATTAGACTGCTCTCATATGCAGTCGGCATCTCATAAAAGGAATATTTAGTGGTAGGCCTAGTTTGTGAAAGAAAGATCAGTGCTGGTCCATGTTACACAACCGTATGTTAATATCTCTCTTTTCAGTACTTTCTAGAGGTCATTATATTGACATTTCTGACAATTTACCTGCAGGCTGAGAGCTACTGCTGAATAGAGAGAGAACACTTTGGTCGTGTCATGTATAATAACTACTCTCAATGTTTGACTCTTAAGTAACTGCTCATTAAGCAGGTTTATGCTAATTACATTGAGTGGTATCTGCCTCCACCAGAGTCGTTCACCATATTCACAATACTAAAAACTGGACACTTTTATTGCTTTCTGAATCAACTTTGCACATTCAACGCTCAATTTTTTTAAGTACTCTTCATGAATTACTGAGACAAACTGGAAGAGGTCATCTCCCTGGTGACAAACACTCGGTGACTCTGGGGATCCTTTAGCCCTTTCTGACTATCAGACACACTAAAGTTTACTGACATCGTTGCTTTCCTCGATATTTTATTCCCAATTGAATATGTTATTGTGGAAAATATGGCATAAATGTGTTTTGCTGCATTGTTGGGATGTTTTATTGTCAAATGCTACACAGATCATTGTTGTGCTCTCTGCAATTGACTTCAAGCAGCAAATGGCCTTGACAACAAGTGTATATAAGCATGTGTGTGTAATTGTGTGTAAGTGAGTGCCTGTGGTGTGTCTCTAAGCTAGTATACAATACAATCATCTCTGGGTTCCTTAAGATTTAACTATGATACAATATTAGATGCTTTGCCTAAAGGAGAGGAACGTTATCATAGATATACAATCGAAATACATATTGTGAGTCATGAAAGGACTTGTAGGATAACCACATTTGGTAATGACATTTACAGTGTTGCAGTGCCAATTAAGGAAA